>LOEQ01004260.1:126329-147084 GCA_001685075.1 Bramus lutescens
AAAAAAAAAAAGCCTTTTTGAAGATGGAACTATTCAACTATAATCTACCAATGTAAAGAGACCTCATATTAGAATACAATATGCTAGTTGAAATT
Organism: Bramus lutescens; assembly: GCA_001685075.1. NCBI lineage: Eukaryota > Metazoa > Chordata > Mammalia > Rodentia > Cricetidae > Bramus > Bramus lutescens. Next base: position 126,425 of record LOEQ01004260.1, read on the forward strand.
AAATGACAGGCTCCCTTGTACAGTTTCAGTTATCTAGTTTGCTGTTAGTTAGGCTTGCTCAGCCTGGACCTTTGAAACATCATGTGTTGGAAAAGTGACTGATTCTTTCGTTGTTTGATTATATACAAACAATCCTAATAACAACAAGGACAGCAAGACATACATAGTTCATAAATTGTGTATGTATATGTGTATGTTTATTCTTCACTGAGTGTGTTGTCACTTTGTATGTGAGTGCATGTGAGGTATGCACACATGTTTGTGTATACACACACCTGTGAATACAAGTGGAGGGCAGAGGAAATCTGGACATCCAGTGTCGTTTTCACTCACTCTATGTGCCTCATTTCCTTAAATAAGGTCCTCCGTGAACCTGGAGTCAGGATGGCAGCAGCAAGTCCCAGCAGCTGTCCTGCTTCAGTCTTTCACAGCAGTAGTGCTAAGGGGATAGCCACTTAGATTCTCATGCTTGCACATTACAGATTACTGAATAGGAAAAGATCGCCACTAACCCCATATCAGGCAGAGGACTGATCTCCAAAATATACAAAGAACTCAAGAAATTAGACATCAAAATTCTGAATAATCCAATTAAAAACTGGAGACAATTCTAAACAGAGAATTCTCAACAGAAGAATCTAAATTGGCCAAAATACACTTAAGGAAGTTTTCAACATCCTGAGACATCAGGGGAATGCAAAACAATACAACTCTGAGATACCATTTTACACTAGTCAGAATGGTTAAGATCAAAAACACCAGTGATAGCTTCTGCTGGAGAGAATGTGGAATAAGGAGGACATTCCTCCATTGCTTGTGGGAATGCAAACTTGTACAACCACTCTGGAATTCAGTATGGCAGTTTCTCAGAAATTTGGGAATTAACCTACCTTACTCAGGACCCAGCAATACCATTCTTGGGCATATACCCAAAAGATGTTCAATCTTACTACAAGGACATCTGTACAACTTTGTTCATAGCAGTATTATCTGTGATAGCTAGTACCTGGAAATAACCTAGATGCCCCTCAACTGAAGAGTTGATAAAGAAAATGTAATACATTTACACAATGGAGTAATACTCAGCAGTTAAAAAATGACATTTTGAAATTTGCATGCAAATAGATGGAACTAAGAAAAAAAAAAACATCCTGAGTGAGGTGACCCAGTCCCAAAAAGATGAGTATGGTATGTACTCATTCATAAGTATATACTAGCTGTAAAACAAAGGATAATAAGCATATAGTCCATGACCCTAAAGAAGATATATATATATCAACCTGGATGGAGAGCGTAGACAACAATGCCTGACAAAATAGGGAGCACAGGGGTGGGGAAGAAGGGAGGGCAGAAAGAGAAGAGGAAGGAAGAAGAGGAAAAAGGAAGAAAACTTCAAGGAACAGGATAGTCCAGATGAAGGAAGGACAGAGATGACAGTAAGGAAAGAGATATTTTAATTGAGAGAGCCATTATGAGGCTAGAAAGAAGTCAGATACTAGTGATATTCCCAGGAATCCACAAGGATGACCCAGCTAAAACTCTAAGCAATAGAGAAGAGGGGGCCGGAACTGGACTTGTCCTATAGTCAGATTGATGAATATCTTAAATGTCACCATAGAACCTGCATCCAGCAACTGATGGAAACAGAGACAGAGATATGCAGCAGAGCTCTGGGCTGTATTCTCAAACTCCAGTTGAAAAGTGGGAGGAGTGAGAATATGAGCAAAGAGGTCAAGACCAGCATGGGGATACACACTGAAACAGTTTACCTGAACTAATGGGAGCTCACCAACTCCAGCAGAACAGGGAAGGAACCAGCATAGGACCAAACTTGACCCTCTGAATGTGAGTGACAGTTTTATGGATGGGCAGACCGCTGAGCCACTGGCAGTGGCACAAGGATTTATCCCTACTGCTTGTACTTGCTATCTGGAACCTTTCTTTTGAATGAATAACTTGCTCAGCATAGATATAGTAGAAAGGTCCTTGGATCTTCTCCAAAGTGTGTGCCTCACCCTCTCTGAAGATTGGATGGGGAAAGCAGTGGGAAGGGATAGTGAAGGGAAAGAGAGGTGGAGGTAACTGGGATTGGTATGTAAAATGAAAAAGAGAGAATAGTTTTTTTCTTTATAAAATAATAAAATTAAAAATGCTAAAAAAAGAAGAAAATAATGCAACAACTTTCTGTTTCATTAATGGAGGGAGAGAGGTTCAAAAAGGGGTGGGAGGGGCTGCCCAATGGGTCAGGTGATAAAATTTCTTAAGGAAATAGGCTTGATCTGATCTCCTCTCCTTAAAAAGGCAGATACCAGATACGGTGGCTCACTTCTGTGATCCCAGCTGTTTGTAGAGACTTCTCATTCGTTTTCCAGCTGCCCAGATCCTAATAATAGAGGAGAAACTATATTATCTACAACACTGTTTGGTCAATGGTTTAGGCATATTTTTTAGCTAACTCTTACATCTTAAATTAACCCATGATTCTTGTCTGTGTTAGCCACATGCCTTAGTGCCTTTTATCAGTGAGGCATTCTCCTCTTGCTTCCTCTGTGTCTGGGTGATGACTGCAGACTAAACCTTTCCTCTTCCCAGAATGCTTCTATTCTGGTATCCCCACCTATACTTCCTGCCTGGCTGCTGGTCAATCAGCATTTTATTAAACCAATACAAGTGACAAATTTTTACAAGGTACAAGACCATTTTACCACAGCATCCAACATTGCTGCTTTGAGATAGGAGGTGTAGACTGGAGAATCCATTTAGCCTGAGCTGTATAACATGGAAGAAACAAGACAGATCATGCTTCACCATGCTAGAGGAAGAAAACTGACTCCTGACAATTGTCTTTTGCCTTCTATATCTGACCTGTGGTACACATCACACATACACACACACACACACACACACACACACACACGCACACAACCGCTACATAGGCACACACACAGAAACACACACACAAACTGACACACAGACTCACACAGACACACAAACACTGATAATTAATAATAATGATGATGATAAATTTAAAAGGAAAGAAATGGGGATTTGTAGTATTTATAGAGACTTGATGAGAACAATTATATCCAGCAATGCCTTTTCCCATGTGTAGGTTAATGAGTTTTTATCTCTGGCTGAATAAGATAATCATAATTTATATTTCAAGTTAATCATCACTAGAAGTGAATACTTACTAAATTTACAACTCAAGTTATTTTTGATATTTTGATATACAATTATTACATTTTATATATGGATTTATACTAATAGATGCAAACTCAGAAATCGAATTTCTGATAAAATTAATTTCATTTTGGTAAGGTCTAACTTTACTTTTCTGACTGGTTTCACACTCAGAGATCCATCTGCCTCTGCCTTCTAAATGATAGCATTAAAGTCATGCACCATCAAGTCTTGCAAAATCAAGAACAGATAGAAAGACACAATATATTTTTATAGTGTTTTCCAGAGTTTAATATAGTCAACAATAACATTATTGAGGTGAGTATGTTGAGGAATTACACTATAGAATGATAATAGCCCCAATCAGATCCTGCTGGCTGGAATCATGAGGGTTATTGTGTATCTGGTTTAACATGAGAAGAGGAGACCACAAGATATTGATAAAGAGAAAATGGTTAGAAGTTTGGACACTGGTCCTTTCTGTTTTCTTTACAACTTTTACAGGCTTGTGTCTAGGAAGAAACTGACCAATAAAATGTTTTTCTCTGTGATCGTATATTGAATTTCACCTTCACACACATAAAGTGACTGTGATCTTTAGGGTTATTTGTTCCTAAATATGCATTGTCTTTTGTGATAAAACTTGGTCTGAATAGACTAATCAGAAGCTGAGGGTCTTAGTTCCATCTATAAGTTGTTCAATATTAGTTTGAAGTCAATGTAATCATCAGCTTTTTGTTACATTTATAAAACATAATGTGTGCAGAATTAACACATACTAAAATTCTTTCACTATGCAGATGATATTGACAATTAAAAGAACATATAACAATTTCACTAACATGAAACAATAGACAAACCAGACAGAAATTGAGCAATTTAAGATTATCAATTTCACTCTTCTAATATTGTTGAAAATTTAATTTCACCATTGCTGAAATCATATTACTCCTTAAATATCATACATCAGAGATAAGCCTACATATTTTGTGTTGCTATTTCCACTGGGTCTTTGACAGAAAGTTACATCCATTGCATGTAGCTGAGATAATTGCTTCGCCGTAAGCTTTTCATGTTTGGGAGATATGCACCTAACTAGACAAAAGATGGAGAGACAGAATTCAGAAGGATGAACATGCTTTTAAATAAATGAAGGTATGGTTTGAAATTTGTATGTAAGAGATGTAATAAATGTAAACCATGGAGCCATAAGTCTGAAACTCTAAAATAACACTAGAGTGCCTGGATAGTTTGTGCTCCTGTAATAAACAATGTAAGTCCATGTTGAGACCATGGAAATACACCATATGCTGAGAGAGTTCATTAATAGGAAGAAAATCATTCTTAGGACAGAAAATTGGTACTGATGAAAGAAAGATACAGGGTAATGAGTGAAAAAGCCACCTGAGATGTCAAAAATACAACACGAGAGATTTTGGACCTCCATATCTCCAATTGGTTTCTCTGAGAATAAGGACAAGACCCTTATTATTATGGGAAACTGTTACCAGAGGAGCATTTCTGAAATAAAAAATGGAGGAATAGTGAGGAGATAAAGCCTAAATACTGTGTTCCTTTGAAAAAGTCTCTGTTACACAACTGAGGCTAAGACAAGGTTGCCATGGGCTGGCACACACAAGGCCGGCTGGGAACTGTTTGTGTTTTAGTCTTTCTAGAGGTTACTTGAGAATTGAATATGTCAACTTTGAGGTGCTTTTTGTCCACTAATAACTACTAACCAAATGGCCTCCTAGGGTCATCAAAATATTAGTTTCTAGACTGCCTTTATGTTTTGGAGAATAATTTTGGGATAAACACCAAAAGCAAGAGGCTAACATCACCCACCATTTCTCCTCTGCTAGGCACAGAGCTGAGACAGGATGTGCACTGAAATGTGTCTTCAGACTGATCACTGGTGGAAGCAGGAGCAACCCACTATATCTGAATGTATTGACTCTCACGTTCATGAACCTCAGGAAGATACTGTGAATTACTGGAAGAATAGGTTTGGAGACAAAGAAGTTAAGCCCTAACTAGGATTTTTGAACAAAAAAAAATCATCTGTACTATTTTCAATTTCTTATGAACATGAAGAAAGGATTAGACTAGACTATTCTAAATTTTCTACAAACTAATATTTTAAGATTCTATGATAATAGAAATATTTTAAACTGCTTGTGACATAGAAATTCCCTAGAATATGGCTATATACATAATGATGAGGTCCTCTTACAGATGTGATGATCCCAAGATGTATCAGAAATATTTGTGTACGTATTTGAATACTCACAGAAATGTTTGTTTTTGCTTATAGCAATGACTAGAGTCGTGGGAGAAGTATGTGCTGTTCTAAGGATTCCAGGACTCTGCATGGTACTTTGGGAAGGCATAAACCTGTGTCAGAATGTTTGCATGTCCCCTAATATCCATCACCATATGAATATTTCTATTTATCTTTCAGATTATTGAAGAGGAGGATCCTTGAAAAGATATTGCAGAAGGACAAATAACTTCAAATATCTCTTTTTTTGTCAAGTGACTTTTGTGCCAGTTACAGCAGGCGTTTTCTTCCTATATTTCTTATTAAATTCTACTTAGAACTTCCAGCCATTTTGACCTTTGAGACCATGTGGCATAATTACCTCAGCAGCATCTTGCTAACCTTAAAGAATACTGCAGCCTCACTGGCTCTGTGGAAATAAAGTATGCAGCCACAGGAAGGATGAGGGCTCCTTAAGTGTGAAACATTGCTTGGTGACAATTGTCTTGGTCTTTTAAAGATTAGCATTATGGGTGAGGAAGTGCTCTAAGGGAGAGTCTGTGACGGTTTCTTTGTAATTAGTTTCTATATTCAGATGAGTTCATGGGCCCTTTGTCAACTACTGAAATGTCCAGACTAGATAAGGTAATCCATCCCTTGAGGGGAAAGAATGAATTCAAAGTGCGAAGGATGTGAACAGAACAGAAAAGCACGTGGAAGACCGCCAGTGTGGTGGGGGAGGGGAGAGCAGGTGCGGAAGACTTACTACAATATTTAATCTTTGTCTTAAATAGCTTTGTATGCTTTTTCCTGAGTGGTGAGACTTTTTCCCCTCTACTGTTTGTTTGTAAATGACCGTTTGGTCAAATATAAATCACATGTAAACAAATCTTTTGTATATGAAGACTTTAATATTTCTCTTTCATTTTAATCTTGAGATGTCTTTATAATTTTATAGATACTTTGGATAAAAGTTTCCAGTTTCAATCACCCGAAAATAGTCTTTATGGGATGAAAAAGAGAAGAGTTTGTGCTGGTTTCATAGTAGCATATCCTCATGTTTTTACATGTGTTGGGGATATCCGGGAATTTTTAATAAGCAAATATTAAACATTAGGTCAAATATCATTTCTGTGATTTATGTTGGATCTGAAAAAATTTAAAAAACAATTACAATACCTGTGTTTACAAACTGTATTTTGATTCTGCATCGCTGTGGGTAAAAACGCGTAACTTTTAGAAAAGCAAGAGCAAGTGTTCAGGAGGACTCGTCTCAGCGCACATGTCTTCTTGCCACAGAGTCCTGGGAGCTTCCTGAATTTTCCTGTCTGCTCTCACGTTTTGCATTTTCCTTCCTGAGAAGCCTAAACAGATCTTTGGCTAGGACTAGTACGGAAAAGCCACAGCCCAAGCTCTCATTCCTATTGCCTTTGTGAAAACTGAGTTTGTTTGTTTGTTTGTTTGTTTGTTTGTTTGTTTGTTTGTTTGTTTGTTTTCTGCCCCTGCATTTCCATTCGTGTTGACTTCAAGCTTATGGCATTTGTTCTCAGCATTGTTGCTGAATATGAAGTGGAGCCGTTGCTCACAGCCCTCTGGTACCACACAGGAATCGCCAGGTCTTTTGACCAAAGTGTTTGTGTCTCTAAGGGTAAAAATGGAGCTGGCATTCCTTGAGGATGACTGTCAGCTCTCTTCCACATTAGTGGTACTTCAAATGTCTCTTTCACCGAGACACAAATATTACCTAATCACACATACTTTTCCCTCATTAACTTGACATATTTCTTTAAAACGTATTTGCAACAAATGTGTACATTCTTGGGAAATTTGTGGTGACCTGCTTTCTAAAAGATCAATGTTATTTCTGCATCTTCATTCTGCGGAAGATGTGTACATGGACCTAAGTCTTACTGTTTCTGTTAGATTTATCTTTTTTGAGAAAATGCTATGAATGAAACCCTTGGATTGATTCCTTTTCTTCAAACCAACATGACATCATGGTGTCTGAGCTGATAACTCACTCCAGCTGACTTTTGTTGAGGTCAACAATTACAGCTCCCTTTATTAATCCTTGTATTTCTTTGAACAAATGTAATGAACTATGATTATTGGAGTAAAATGGTGTTAAATATAGATGCTAAATAATGATATAAAATATTCAAAATTTAGACCTTACAGGAATTTGTTCCTCTTGAATTAGATTTACCATCAACAAAACAAATTTTGATTTGTTATGCAAATACTACTCTGTAAAATATTCACTACCAAAATTTCCAGTATCTTTTGAAAATTGTTCTTTTAGCAGTATTAGAAAGGAAATTTTTACATAAAGAGGTAATGGAGGAAAACTTTAGAATTTTTTTTAATGAGAATCTTTGCTTCAAAAGAAACTAATACCATAGATTTAGAAGTAGACCTATTTAGACTTACTTCTATGCCCATGTATGTACAAATTTGTCTGGAGATACTACTAAATATGTTCACTAGAATATAAGTAGTCTTATGTGCTTATTTTAATGTGTTAAAATTATTAAATAAGAGACTCTGACAAAAAATGAGGTCAGTGATCCTGCAGAGATTTTGATGCCTCATGTTTGTCTTCTAAATAATATTCACAAGGCTTTGTGGCACAAGCCATGAAACCACATTTAAATATTAAAACTGAGTATTAAAAACCCTTAATTCCAATCTTGCCAAAGGTATTGTTGACTTCTCCTACAACCCCATTTCATTTAATTTGCTTAGAATTAACTTAATCACTTTGGTGGCCTGTGGAAATAAAAGCACTCTCATACTTCATGGGGGTGCTATGTAATTAATGTATTGAGTTTGTGAATTAAATAATGCTGGAATGCTCGGGGTAACTGTAGTATTTATATAATGGTTACTTTGTCCTGTATGTATGCACAAATACTGTCCCAGGGGATACATCAGGGAACATTAGTGGCTGCTTAAAAGCTCTGTTTTTGGTAGCAAAGTGAGCTTATATGAGCAACTAAGGATGTTGGACTGGCATCTACTACAGTAGATATTCAATCAACTCTGAACCCTTAGCAGTGGTCAAATTCTAAGAGACACCTCAACCGAATCTCTTTATGGTTTTAGTGTGTGATGAATAATAGTGTCAATAAGACATTTTAACTATAAAAAGTGCATACTTTAAGGAAAAACAAGTTATTTTATTACCAATATTTCAATCAGCTGAAAGTGCATGTGACAATAGCATGCCAGAGATACTAGCTTGGCATAACCCTAGTTCTTACCTTTCTCAAAAAGGCATTAGCAGATAACATCCCTACGAGTTATGAAAATCAACAAAGACTCCACCTACAGGAGGGGAGAATGAGAGGAGAGACAGGTCATTACCTGATAAATGCAACTGCTTCCATTCAAAAACAATTAGAAAGGGCAGGAAAAATAATTATCTCAATGCTATTTGACACAACAGAATAATTGCATACATTAATGACAACTTCCTGGATTCTTAGAAAAAGCTGCCAAATTTTTAATTTACCTGCATTCTTGTTTCCCTCACTGTGAGCCAGGTATGGCAGTAAATTAAACCACGAGACTATGCTTATCAACATGAAGCTTGGCCGAACTATGAACTATGGGCAGGTTGCAAAAAAACATTAAATAAATGCTTAATTTTTGTTATTAACATGAATCCAAAGCACACTGGAATCCTGTAGTTTCATGGTTCACCATTAGTTTGGGTCTGTTCTATTTATTTCTTAAAATAATCTCCCAGGATGTTGTTTGATTGTGTTTGAAAAAGGAAGGTATTAGGTATATAAACAACAAATTGAGTTTATTTAGCATCTTTTATCATTAACAAATGATATTAAAGGCAAGAAAAAGTTAATCTACTATTTAGTCTTGAACCAGACTGTAACTTACATATTTTAACCCTTAGTTGTGATTTCCTGTGTGGGTCATTAAACAGGAAATACTAAAATATTCTGTCAGCTTCATGGAAGTGCTTTGTCATCAGAACTTTGCAAGTTTTGGCTAAGTTACTTGCGAAAAGTAATAGTAAAATTAAATATGTATTTTATGGCATTTAAAATTATTATTAGCGAGAAAGTTGGTATTAATTCTAAAATACAACAATAAACTAATTAAAGCATAAGTGTATAAAATTGCCTTGTGGTTTTCATTTCTATAATATAAATAACTAAGGGCATTGTTAGATCGGTATTGATGGAGGCAATGTGGAAATAAAAGAAACCAGACAAGCATCTCCAGAAGCACAATTATTCTTTTAATCAGAACAACTGAATGGCCTTGTTCTTTCCACAGCACCAGAGACTATGGGCATATGGTACACAAGAGCTTGGGGTTTTATAGGAAAGAAAGGGGTTGCGATGGCAGAATCCACGAACAGCTCAGTTTCCCTACAGTCTCAAATGGCAGATCAGTGCAAGCCCTTTGCATGCTAACACAGCCTCTGTGAATTCATGTCTGTTGGTCCTGCTATGTTTAGGAGGCCTTGTTCTCTTGGTTTCCTACATGTACTTTTTCTGCCTCCTCTTCCCCAGTGTTCCATGAACCCTCAGGGGAGAGATTTGATAAAGTCAGTTGCTAGAGACAATGAACATTTTTAAAGATATTTTAACACATTTGTTCTAATTGTTTTTATTTTTCTTTTATTTTTGAAGTTACAATAAAATTTCACCATTTTATCACTTATTTGTTCATATTATTTTTCTAATTCATTGCCTCTTTCTATTAATTGTTGTTACAGGCACATATGTACACACAGAGACACACACATGTGCATACATGTGTACAGGAATATACATTAAGGCCACTTATCAATTGCTGCCTTTAATAAATAATTTTAATTATAATCTTTCCAGTCTATAAAACATTTCTTGTATGTGATGTTTTCAGGGCTGACCATTTGGTGTTGGCTAACCAAGTGTTGTGCTTATCTCTGGAAAAGAGTATTTCTCAGCATTCTTTAGATGCTTGTACATGTTTGCTGGGTTTTTTGCTCGTTTGTTTATTTTGAACTCTAGTTCAGGTTCCAGGCCTATTTTAAAAAAATGAATGAACCATTCATTTTTGACTCAGGTTTTCTAGTTCTTTATGTATATTGGATGTAAATATTCTGTCAGGTCTATAGGTGGCAAAGATTCTCTCCATTTTGTTTCCTTCCTATTCACTTGATTGCTTGTCTCTTTACATGTGCCAGAGATTTTTAGTTTTATATATTACAACTTGTCAATTGTTGGTCTTAATGTTTGGGTAAGGTAAGTGGAGTCCCTTAGAGAAGGTTCTTTTCTAAACCCTTATGATGCATGGTACCAACTCTGCTTTCTTCTAGCAGTATCTATTTCATGTTTCAGTTTTAGAGCTTTGATTCATTTAGAGCTTTTGTGTGTGTATACAAGCTGACAGATATGGGTCTAATTGCATTCTTCTACATGTGGACATGAAGTTTTATAAGGAACATTTTTTGAAGATGTTTTCTTTTGGTGTCTTTGTGAAGTATTAAATGGTTGAAGTCATGTGTAGTCCTGTTTGGCCTTCCGTTTTGTTGCATTGGTCTGTGGATCTGTTTTTGTGCCACAGACACACATTATGGTTCCATGTAAATTTATAGGACAGGGTTTCCTACTTCTCTGAAAATGAGAAGGGGATTGTGTTTAGGAGGGCATTGAATCTGTAAATGGCTTTTGGTGAAATGTTCATTTTCACAAAGGAATGTCTTTACATTCTCTAGTATCTTTTTCTCTTTTTTCTAGAATCTTCAGAAGTTTAAAGATTTCATTATAAACATCCATCACGTCCATGGTTAGAATTATTTCTAGACTTTTATTTTCTTTGAGGATTTTGTGAATGGGACCTTGTTCATTTTCTTATTCTTTGTATATTTTTTTTGGTGGTGTGGAGAAAAGATAATGCTTTGGGGTAGTTGGTTATGTACCTTGCCATATTACTGAATTTACACATCATTTATAGAAGTTTCCAGGTAGAATTTTGGGATCTTTTATGTAGAATATCCTGTCATCTGTAAATAGGGCTAGCTGGATGTCTTTTCTATTTTAATCCCTCTAATTTCCTTCCCTTTCTTTTCTGCTTCGGGGGGGGGCTTTGAACAGAATATTGAAAAGAAGTGCATGAAGATCAGTTCTCTTACATTGATGACATCAGTGGAATTGCTTCAAGTACTTCTCAATGTAGGATGATGCTGGCTGTGGGTTTAATGTTAAATTATATTGCAAATGTCAGCTGTAGACAGACAGAGGGCAGAAAGAAAGGTTGGACCTTAGATCTGACCTTAGATGGGACCAATCTTACTCATGGTGAGGGGTCATCTTGTCATTCATATGTGCGATGGTTAAAGTGCCCTTGGAGAAGATTTGCCTCTTCCAGGGGCAAATCTGGACAGAAATGACTTCTGTAGGCCACAGTGGTGCTGGAAAATATAGTTTTTCAGTAGAAAACTATCATTCTTAAGTGGGAGAATCTAAAAATTGCAGGACTTGATCATTATAGTTTTTTTTTTTTTCTGGTGAGAAGAATCTTTGTTGGAAGTAGTAATTCCAGTTCCACTGAGAGGTGTGCTCTGGTCATGTAGTAGGGATACTCTCAGCTTGTTTTACTGCAATGGATTAGACAACTGTAATCCTATGTTCCTGAAGAGACTTGGGAAACAATTATCCGAAGGCTATAATAAGCAGATGATTTGGTTATGTAGCAAAACTGAGATTTCCCAGGAGGTTTGAGAGATAGTGAGGAGTACAGGCTGGAGGACCAGAATGGGCTGGTGATATGAACCGGGCATAGAGTTGACTCAGGCTGACAGCAACTGGTTACATTTCACGGACTGTTGCACCAAATAATCTGGCAGAAAGTAGCAGGGAGCTACAGAGCATCTAGAAGAGAAAAGGAGAAAATAAAATTGTATCTGTCTGGGAGAAAGGAACGAAGGACCCTTTTAGCCAGAGTTTTTCCACAGTGAAAAGATCCTTTTGCAAATGTATCAGGGACGAATGGAGCTACTATGGGGTGAAAGCTATTGGGAGGACTTGTGTGGACCATTTGTTAGGGTCTAGTGTGAAGTAAAGAATGTAAAATGCTTAAAAGACCAGTTAGAAACTTTGGTTTGAGCGGAGTAATGATGAAAAAGTGATCCAGAAGAGAAGCCCAAGGTAAGGGAAACAGAAGGAATCTTTTCTGGTCTCTGCATCTTCAGACCCCATTTCAAACGTGTTAGGATTTGTGGCATGGACGCAGCCTTGTTAAAGGAGGGCACAGATCCCATCCATAGTAGCAGTCCAATCTAGTCCTTTTTCATTATAGAGTACTACCGTCTTCCAGGAATCAAGCTGGTCCTGAAGGCAATGAAGCTGAGCTGAGTTGGTGAGACAGAGAGGTTAATTGATGCGAAGGGGGCTTTGAGGCCAGATGTTTTAGTTCTGAGTCCACAAAACAATGTCTAGCAAGGCAAGAAGAGGGATGAGTTGGGTGATTCGTGGCACATTAGTCTTATTTTAGAGGTCACCCAAACTGCTTTTAGGAATTTGAGGGCATTGATCTCTTGGTAACTGCTTTCAAGGCTGACAGAAGAGCGATGATGGGAGCAGCAGTTAGAGAGCTTTAGAAGAGGGTCCATCCAAGGGGCCATGATAGAACTTAACATTTGGCAAAGACCCAGAACATAAGCCAGAGGGTAAAAACTGTACAACTTTGTGGGAACATTAAGAGAAAAATTATGAAAATTGACATCAAGATTAATATGAATTAAATGCAAATGTAAATCCACCATGCATCAGAGATCTGTAGAAGGATAAGGTGGCTGCAATTAACTGTTTGTTAATCAGACTCCTGCACAAGGAACAAGCTCCTGGAAGCTTTGTAAAAGAAGTCAGCTAAAGTCAGCATCTAGGGATCAATCTGAACAGAAAGAATCTAAGTGGCATTGCTTGCTTTCATGTATTAAGAACGTTGTATATTTGTTTTCTATATTAACAGCACTAACTATTATTTGATGAATAAAAACAGTATCTTAAGTAAAACAAAATTTTTGGTTAAAAGCAATTTGATAAGGAATTAAAAAAAAAACAAAAACAGAAAACCAAAAAACCTTAGATGACCACATCTAGCATTTGAGAATAAGATTTAACTTTTTGAAAGTATCAAATTGTTATACCTTTATTACAAGAGAAAACAATTTAATTCTAAGTTATATTCCCCAAAAAGAAATACCTTTCAATTTCTAATTTGAAAAGTATAGTTCCAGAGACAATGTCTATCTAGTCAAGAACAAAAGATTCACTCTACAATGTTTTTGTTTTTAAATTAACCCTATTAACAGAGCCTTTTAAAGCATCTCTACATTTTTATTCCATACTTTCAACAAATAGATGAAAGTGGTCAGTCATGTCAAATATATAATAAGTAATTAGATGAATTATAAAAGAATTCTAAAACCAACTCTTAACCCAATTCAAAGAGCTTTAATGAATATTAGATTTTGGACTTTTTTAGGAAACATCCACAGAAATTGCTACCAAAGGCAGTGTACTCCTTAGAGGCTATAAGGTGAGAGTGAAAAGGAGACCCTGACCCCAGATCTCTGTCAGGATAGGGTATAGATTGTATTCTGAAAGCACCATAGGTGAGCCCTGATAGGAGAGGCTTTCCTTCATCTTAGCTGTCTCCTCCTGAAGAATCTGAAGACTCGGGATAGTGCTTAAGAGACCCAATCACTGACTCTACAGATACAAAACCAACTGTCAAATACACAACCTGGCTATTATGAGTAACTTCCCAAAGGTGTGAGATTGATGATAGAGTATCCGGTATCCTCCTTTAATGAGGAAATATGGGTGGTTACAGCATGGACCCTGAAATTAGCTTTTGCTAAAAGGAAAAACTGAATGCCAGGGTAAAAAGCATATCCAATTGAACTAGCATGGAGGGTGGTGGGCTTAGGTATAAGTTTCCCCTGTTCAGAGCATGCTTATATGTCATTTCAGGAAACATTTAGGGCAGAATAATTGCTATTTGAATCTCTGTTGTTTGAGACATTTAGGATGTGGGTACAGACACTGACATCTTCCATCATGGAAGAGAATCTATCTCCAGTCATGTAAGACATGAAGAATAATTCATCCTTGCATGAGGACTTTTTCCTGGTTTGGCCTACATAGCCAGAACTGGTCAGCCCTACACAGCTCGAAGCAAAAACAGAAGGCTTTGGCAGACCTTCCATGCATCCCTGTTCAGTAACAAGGCTAGCATGAAACTTAATCTCCATCCAAGGGAACTTTGGGACTTTGACTCCATTCAAGAGAACTGCTTGAGCCTTGGTCATTTCCTACCATGTGAGACTATTGTAAATCTGACCCACTTTATTCAAACTTTCAGTCTGTCATAACCAATTTTATATGCCTGATTTCGAATATCATTTTACATTAAACAAACTTCAAGTTTACTTTAAACTTGCTTTGCTTTACTTGCTTTAGAATCAATTTTAGCAAAAACGTACAAAGTACTATATGATGGGATATAAAAATTGGTCACTCCTTCCAAGTTCGCTTCTATCACTGAAGGTCTTAGCCTGTGCTCTCTTGCAGTGAAGAGACAGCATGACTATAATAAAGAAAAAGCATTTAATTGGTGAATTGCTTCCTGTTTCAGAAGTTTCATCCATTATCCTCATGACAGCATACAGGCAGACATGATAGCTGAGAGCCCTATGTATGGATCCAGAGGCAGCAGGAAGAACAAAAGGCCGCCGAGGTTGTCTTGATATTTGGATTCTCCAAAGTCCACCCTCAGTGACACACTTGCTTCCAAGGTCACTCCTACTCAAACAAGGCACTTGTCCTCCTCCCTGTGAGTAGTCTGTCTCTAATGACCAAACATTCAATATATGAACCTCTGGAGGCATTCCTCTTCAAACCACCACAATGAATTACATTTGTACTGAGCATGATTTACATTAACTTACATAGCTTAATTATTTTTAGCAGCTTACAGTAAGTTAGTAATTCCTTCAAAGACTAGGATTTTATAGTTATATTCCTTCTAAGTCTGAGCCTTAAAAATGATGATTCTGGAATTAAATATCAAATTTAATTTCATTAAATTATCAAAAATTAGTATCCAAATAAACTCTAAAACATAAATACAGTTCACAGAGAGACTGGGAATCTCATTTTCCTGATCTGTTTAGAATGTACTTTTATAAAATGCTAGGATTTTTATTTTTTCATTTTATTTTTATCTGACTTAGTTTCAAAACAAACCCTTTTGGATGATTTAAAAGAGAGGTACAATGATAACAGATGGCTCAGATGGTCTAGTTGTTTTATGGGAACTACCTTAGTTGGCTTTTCCAACGTGACCACCTTAACTGAAATGGTGGTAAAGCTATATGGCATGTGCTTTCCTTAACCTTGGTAAAGATAGTGGCAGAGTGACATGGCTGCCAAGATGGAGTAAGCCACATGGTTGTCATTTTCTCCAAGGTGAGCATTGTTCATAAGCCAAGATGGCAGCAAGCCACATGGTACTTAAAGGAAAGTCCATCAGATGAATAGCCTTTCCCTACATAATAACCGAATCCAAGTTACATACATTGTATGCTATAGTAAATTAAGATTATCTATGCACAAGCTTTTTAAATAACACTCAATGAACATAGGACTCTTAAAATACAAAAAGTCAAAGGCATGTTAAAGCACAGAACCAGGAAAAAGTGGTGGAGAATTGAGTTAAACTCCTTGCCATTTGTTAAACACCTCTATGGGAAAGTTTGCTTCTGAACTGTGCTCAAATTGTCTTTCCCTAGGCTCTTCTGTTTTTCTCTCCTTTTCCCTGTCACAGAGGCAGGTGGGTGTCCTGACCCAGAACACAGACTTAGGAGGAAATTTTTAAATAAACATGCTTGAGTCTGGGGCAGATGGGCAAAAGTCCAAGTCCAGAGTAAGCCTTCTCAATATTCACCGTACCCGACTGAACTCGGTGATCTACATATCCATAACCATTTGGTGTGTGTCTGCAGATGGTAGTAAACAACCTGAAGGGACTTTTGCTGCTTACTGTTAAAGTGACAAGCAGGATTTCCCAGGTATGGAGAAACAGAAACACAAGTAGGCACAAAAGCATCAGGCAAGAAGTAAACAGCAGGCATATGGCTCTAAGTGTGGCTGTAAGACAAAACTTTGAGAAAAAATTTAAGTGAGTTGGACATTTTATGGAACAGGGAAGGCAGATATTCTGTCTTATGGAATTGCCTAATTCAGTTTAGATGAAAGTAATTGAAAGTTTCAAATTTGGCCATTTGTCCAGTATATACTGAGGCTAGGTTTGCCTTGAAGGGGAAGGAAAGTCTGGTTTCAGTTTTTGTTTGAGATCCTTTAAGTAATCCCTCAAAGGATTGGTTTCGGTACAGAAAATTTGAAACCTGTGGCAAGACACAGAACCAAGGTAGAGACAGAGGTCAATGTCCAGCTGTGTGGAATGTCCTCTGTGGATTGAAATGACCAAACATGCCTGGAAAATAAGGAGCATCGCCACCCTATACAGTTTCAGGGCTAAGGACCCACAGGACTTTAGACAGTTGTAACAGCTTTTGACTAAAGAAG
The DNA here is from genome assembly GCA_001685075.1 of Bramus lutescens. Lineage (NCBI taxonomy): Eukaryota > Metazoa > Chordata > Mammalia > Rodentia > Cricetidae > Bramus > Bramus lutescens. The sequence goes on from LOEQ01004260.1 coordinate 143,477, forward strand.
TGAGGTCTAGTGGCCACTGGAAAATCTCTGGTGGCTTCAACTGACCAGGCTTTAAGAAAGCTCCAATGAGGAAATCAGTATGGCAGCTTCTCGAAAATTGAGAATCAACCTACCTCAGGACCCAGCAAGACGACTCTTTTGCATATACCCAAAGATGCTCAATCACACCACAAGGACATCTGTTCAGCTATGTTCTTAGCAACATTACTTATAATAGTCAGAACCTGGAAACAGCCTAGATGCCCCTTAACTGAAGAATGGATAAAGAAAAAGTGGCACATTTATTCATTTACTCAGCAGTTAAAAAAACCTTGAAATTTGCATGCAAATGCATGGAACTAAGAAAAAAAAATAACATCCTGAGTTAGGTAACCCAGACCCAGAAAGATGAACATGGTATGTACTCTCTCATAAGAGAATACTAGATATAAAGCAAAGGAATCGTGAGCCTATAGTTCATGATCTTAGAGAAGCTAAGTAACAAGGTGATCCCTAAGAAAAACATACATAGAGTACATAGATCCACCTGGAAAGGGGAAATAGACAAGACTGCCTGACAAAATAGGGACCATGGGGTTGGGGATAGAAGGGAGGGTGGAAGGGAAGAGGATGGGAGAAAGGAAGTAGGGAGGAGAACTTGAGAGAACAGGATAGTCCAGATGGAGGAAGAACAGAGATGAGAGCAAGGAAAGAGATATTTTGATTGAGAGAGCCAGTATGGGTCTAGCAAGAAACCTGACACTAGAGAAGTTCCCAGAAATCCACAAGGATGAACCCAGCTAAGACCTTAGCAATACAGGAGAGAGAGTGTGAACTGGCCTTGCCTTATAATCAGATTGAGGAATGTCTTAAATGCCACCATAGAACCTTCATCCAGCAAATGATATAAACAGAGGCAGAGACCCACATTGGAGCACTGGGCTGAGCTCCCAAGGTCCAGTTGAAGAATGGGAGGAGTTAGAATATGAACAAATAGGTCAAGACCATCATTGAGACACCCACTGATACAGTTTACATGAGCTAATAGGAACTCGCCAACTACAGATGGACAAGGAAGGAACCAGCATATGTCCAAACTATTCCCCCTGCATGTGGGTGACAGTTGTATGGCTGGGGCAGACTGCTGGGCCACTGGCTGTGGCATCAGGACTTATCCCTAGTGCTTATATTTGTTATTTGGGAACCCATTTTGTGTGGGAGGTCCTTCTGTCTATGTGTTTCTTTTATTGGTTAATGAATAAAGAAACTGCTTTGAGCCTATGGTAGGGAAGAACAGAACTAGGAGAAGGGTGGAGTAAGAGAGAAGTAATAGAGCTGCCAGAGATAGACATGCTGAAACTTTAGCTGGTAAGTCACAGCCACATGGCCATACACCGATTAATAGAAATGGGTGAAATTAATATATAAGAGTTAGCCAGTAAGATGCTGGAGCTAAGGGACCAAGCACTGATTTAATTAATAAAGTTTCTGTGTGGTTATTTTGGTTCTGGGCAGCTGGGATGGACAAGCGACCCCTCCTGCAACACCCATTTTTTTGGGATGGATAATTTGCTCAGCCTAGATGTAGTAGAGAGGGCCTTGGCCCTTTCCCAAAGCAATGTGCCTCACCCTCTCTGAGAAATGAATAGGAGGTGGGTTTGGAGGATAGGTAGAGAGAATGGGAGGAAGGGAGGAATGGGGAACTGAGATTGGTATGTAAAATGAAAAAAGATAGTTTGTTTTCTTTAAAATGAAAAGAAAAGAAGGAAGGAAGGAAGGAAGAAGTAAGGAAGGAAGGAAGAAGGAAGGAAGGAGGCAAGGAAGGAAGGAGGCAAGAAAGAAGGAAAGAAAGAAAGAAAGAATGCTTCAGTGAGCCCCAGAAACCTAAATAGTACCTCCAAGTTAGGGCCAACAGATTGCCTTGTCCCAGTGTTTAACTTTGTTGTATGCATTTTCTTATTGAATGCAGCTTGGCCTCCCATCTAGGTCAGACTGTGTTAGGGCAGTAAGGTGAGAAAGAAAGGGCAGAGACAGAGAGCAAATGAAAAAGACTACCGGGGAGAAACAGCTGGCCCTCCAGGGCTCTTTCTGGTAGGAGAGAATATGAGAGCCAGGAAGGTTAGTCCATGAGTGGGCTTGGGTCCCTAGTAGGCTCAGATTTCCATTCTGGGTCTTTCAGTAACATATGTCAGATTTAAAAAGCTTTATGTAGAGAGACAGATTCCGGAAAGAAAGAGAGGATTGGTCTGACCTTAGGCAGAACCAGGGTGACTCACCACGAGAGCCATATTATCACTCATGTCTGCAGATGCCCAAAATACTTACAGGGGATGACAGAGGACAGCTTCTTACAGAGCAGAAACGATTTCCGTAATCCGCAAAGGAATCTGTTCTCATTCAGTGCAAAACTATCATTTCTTGCTTTTATAATTTTGAGGTATTTTTCTCCTAGTTCTACGTTCCTTAGGACTTTTATCATGAAGTCAAGCTAGATTTTTCTCAACTGCCTTTTACTTCATTTATTAAGATCATCATGTGTATGTCATCATTAAGCCCATTTACATAGTTTATTACATTTATTGATTTGCTTATGTTGAACCATCCCTGTATTTGTATTTCAGGGATGACACCAACATACTCATGGAAGATGATCATTTTGCTCTATATTTGTACCCTGTTTGCAAATATTTTATTGAGTGCTTTTGAATATATGTTCACGAGGGACATTGGCCTTCAGTATTCTTTCTTTGGTGTATCTTTACCTGACTTTGATATTAGAGCAATACTGGATTTCTAGAAGAAGCTTGAAATCATAACCTTTTCTTCTCTTCCTCCTTCTCATTCTTTTTTTTTTGAAGAATTTAAGAAGAATTGGATGCAAGTTTTTTGAATGTCTAGTAGAATTCTTCTGCGGCCCTTGGAAGCCTTTCTATTATTAATATTTTAGCATCTTCCTGTTTTAAGTGTCTGTTTAGGTTCCTGGTTCTTTTTGGTTTAGATTTGGTCATTTGCTTGAATGTAGACTACTCAACAATTTCTCTTAGATTGTCCATCTTAATAGAATAAAGACTATTAAGCAATTCCCTTATGATACTTTGATTTCTTTAGTATTTGGTGGAATGTGTCCCTATTCATTTCTGATTCTTTCAATTGGGCCCACTCATTCTTTATGTTAGTTGAATCAAGGGTTTGTCAATCATGTTCATATCAAAGAAATAGCTCTCAGATTTGTTGATCCTTCATATTGTTTTGTTTGTTTCTGTTTTATTAATCACTTATTCTTATTACTTCTTGTCATTGACTTGGTTTGCATTTGGATTATTCTATTTTTTTCAATCTTTTGAATTGTATCACTAAAATATTTATTTGCACCACTCTTGGGAATATACCCAAGAGATACCCTATCATACTACAAAAGCATTTGTTCAACTATGTTCATAGTAACATTATTTGTAATAGCCAGAACCTGGAAACAACCTAGATGCCCCTCAATGGAAGAATGGATAAAGAAAGTGTGGAATATATACATTAGAGTACTACTCAGCTGTAAAAAATGATGACAATTTGAATTTTGCATGCAAATGGATGGAAATAGAAAACACTATCCTGAATGAGGTAACCCAGACCCA
>LOEQ01004260.1:201990-222698 GCA_001685075.1 Bramus lutescens
GAGAAGCCAAGGACAATGGCACTGAGTTTTGATTCTACTGCATGCACTGGCTTTCTTGTATCCTAGTGTTTTTGGATGCTCACTTTCCTAGACCTGGATGGAGTGGGGACGACCTTGGACTTCCCACAGGGCAGGGAACCCTGACTGCTCTTAGGACTAGAGAAGGAGGGGGAAGAGGGGAGGGAGGAAGGGGGAGGGAAGTGCGAGAAGGGGAGGAGATGGAAATTTTTAATAAAAACAAAACACTTCTTTTTCAGAATTTTCAATTTCCTTTGTAGTTTTTGCTATTTCAGTGCTTATTTAGAATTCCCTTTAGAACATCTGGATTCCAGAGTGCCTTAACAAATATTCTGAACATGATAAATTCTCAATATTTTAATATCTAAATACTTTGTATTAACATATGTAGGACCCAGCCATGACAAGCTCCCTAGAGGCCTGAGTCTCAGTAACTTACCCTGAGGCAATACCTTATTCTTATAAAGACCACAAACTGAGATAACCCAGGTACCATCAGGGAATAGACCATCCAAAGGAAATTCCTAACATTCCAACCCTTGTAGATAAGATCACCTGCCAGTACACACCCTTCACTTTTCAACAGGACACGCCTATACGCCTATACAAATGTTAGCCAATCAGGGGTCCTGAACCTTAGGAATCCCTCACCCCCACCCTTGCTACTACAAAATCCCAACCTCAGCTGAGCTTGGGGCTCTCTGATCACTCCGATACACTGAACAAATGGAGAGACCAAGTTTGCAAACTTGTGTAAGAATAAAGGCTCTTTGCTTTTACATACAGGACTTGGTCTTCTGGTTGGTGTTTGGGGGGACTCTGTGAGCTGGGTACAGCATATAGGCATATATAGCCTCCTTGGAAAATTTCAGGTAGTCTGTACACAGTATTGCACTTCACAGAGAGGTGGTCACCTGAACTGAGTGCAGCTAGTCCTTTCAAGGAGATAAAGAATGTCCATTCCTTACCTGGGGCTCTTCCCTCATGCTGTCCTAACACTGAGAGGCCAGGGGTTATTTTCATATTTTACTCTTTTTAAGAGTTGTTTGCTTGGCACCGGAGAAGAAAATAGATCATATGTGTCCTGAAACATTTCCCTGTGAGGTCAAAGTATTCAAGGAGTGGCTCTGTTCAGAAGATATTGTGATGTCCCTTTCTGAAAGGAGAAGATGGTGAAGGAGTGGATATGGGCAGGAGACGGGAGGTGGGAAGAGAAAATTGGAGAGAGGGGGAAATGTGGTCAGTAGGTAAAATGAATGAAAAAAATCAGCTTAAGAGTGACTCTTCATATTTTTATGTTCTTGAATGAAATATTCTGCTCCATCACCTTTGACCTCAGGGCTTAGATTCCACAACTAGAAAAACACAAATTCTTTCCTTCCTCTCCTACCTCTGGGGAAATGTACTGACTTTAACAGCGTAAATGTAACTTGTCCATGCTAATTTAGGAATGCTTTGCTTGAGAAACAACTGCCTTTTAAGATGGTTGTTCAGCATCATCATCCATATGACAGAGAACTTTAAATCAATGACCTTGGAAGAGAAAATATTTACTTGGCTGCTCTTCCAGCCATCATTTCTACTGACTGTGGGTCCATTGTGACTGGAGTAACTTGATGTGGGACCATGGGGAAGAGGCCATTCTTCTCAAGGCATCCAGGAAATAGGAGCAACAAAGGAAGTCCCCATTGTCATGCTTCCAGCAGTCGCGACAGCTTCCTACAAACAGCCTCTCATGCCCAGCTCCTGCATCTCTCAATATTCTCTTCAAAGTTTGAGTTCTTCAATGGCAATAGTGTAAATATACACTATATTTTATAATTTTACAGCCCAATAAGCCTCTCCACTGGCACAATAATCCAAATCAAACCAAATCAAACCCAATTAGAAAAAGCCCAGGTTTAATGGATGCCAGCGCTCCCCAGGTGCCCTCCAGGAAAACATGGAGAAGAAGACCTTGTGTTCGGTTGAGGGGGGGAGTTTAAATAGCCTATGGGAGTGGTCTTGACCCTCCCTGAGGAGGGGTCATCATTGTTGGGCTTTTTTTTTTTTTGGAAGTGGAGTCTGGATTGCTGCAACTCCCAGGGGAGGGGGACCCAGAATGGAAAGTTTCACTCAAACATTTTAGAGTGGTTGCCAGGGGCTTGAGCGAAGCCTCCAACTAAATTTATGAACCCTGCAATTTAGTTCTGTCTTAGAAAACACAGGTGCACCCATCCTTGTACTTTATTGATCCCCTAGACACTTAAGTAATACATATAAAATTTACTATAAGAATCTTGCATATAAATTATATTTCCCCAAATCTCAGGAATACAACCCAGTGCTTTGTAAGTATACAGAGGACTTGGCAAGTCTTTGATGTATAAGATTACTTTATTATCATTGCTTTTATTAAAAGTATAAAAGAAAACAAAAACAATTCAATAAATCAAAAAGTAAGTTTTCAGTGTTATTTGGATTTGCTTTTATTCTCCTTAGATTACATTTTATTTTCTAACGATAATAAGCATTTTCCTACTGTTATTGTGTGGGTGACAGCTTAGTAAATTTTAGTTTTGTAAACAAAACCTCAAAATTGATCTCATCTTTGCCTGATCCCTATAGAATTCTAAAACTGTTCTTGAACATTCCCATTTTTATGACAACATAAATATTCACTTACCAGCAACAGGAAAGAATAAGAACCACATTATCAATCATTTGACTAGAATATCCTTTTTGAGCATGGTTCACCAAATCAGATATGGCCCATGTTAAAGTTGGAATCACAGGGTCAAAGTTTACAAAACCCTTTTGGAAAATTTTGCCTGACTCCTGCTCACACAGTTTCAGGCCTATAAATGGGAGACTGTAACTGCCAAGACAGCCATGAAACTATGAGATACCTTGGTAAGCTTAACTAAAGAAGAATTCCTGAATTATGTAAAGATTTCAGAGGGCAGAGCTGGCAGCATAATTGCTGACCGTATGTGTGTATGAACTTCTTTAAAGAGCTAGGGAGTCTGCAAAGTGAGTGGTATGATTCAGTTTGAGAGCTTTTCTAGTCTGAAGTGCCAAAAACCAAGAGCTCACAAACGTGTGCTCTTTTGAACAAGTTAATTTCTGTTTATATAAGTTTATATCACACATATTAATTTATATCATATATATATCAGTTTATATTAGGTATATCAGTTTTTATAATGTATATCAGTTTATATCATGTATATATTTTAGCATGTATACCATTTTATATCATGAATATTAGATTATATTTATATCAGTTTTTATCAGTTCTTATCATGTTTATCATGTTTATCACTGTATTTCATGTATAGGTTATTTCTCCCATCTACAATGAGATGTTCAGTATTTTAAAAATTTGTTTTATTGAAAATGGTTTCTTCATGCAAATACTTTGATTATAATTTTTCCTCCCCTGACTCTTCCCAATTCCTCTCCACTACCCATCCTGATCCATGCTCCATTTTTCTCTCTCTAGCAAGCAGCATCTAAGAGATAATAATAGAATAAGATAAAATAAAATAAGACAAAAGAAAACCAATCAGAATAACAATCAAAGAAATAGAAGATAAAAAGCCCAATAAAATGATAAGGAATACATATAGATTCAGAGACATACATTAATACATACAGGAATCCTGTAAAAGCACAAAACAGGAAGTCATAATATATACTCAAATGACCTAGAAGGTTAAGAAAACATCCCAATACAACATTATTAGATAAAGACCTTTAAAGATGCCACTGACTTAATGTGCTGTTGGCCATCAACTGAGGGTCATGGGGCCTAACCTTAAGAGTAATTTGTTTCTAGAGTGAGACTCCATTGAAGAAAACTAAGATTTACACTGCCAGTGGGTATCAACTGGAGATAGCTTCGGGGTTAGGGATGGGGGCAAGTGTCCACTCTTCATTTCAGGTATAGGACCCCATCTGATGTGCTTGCTGTGAGTTCATATGTGGGTATATGTATTTAGAAGGTCTTGTTTCCTTGGTACCCTTTATTCACGTTGGCCCTTAAACACTTTCTTCTACTTCTTTCTCATGGTACCCCTGAATCTGAGGGAAGAGATTTGATAGAGACATCATTTAGGGCTGAATGTTACAAGGTCTCTCACTCTCTCTTATTTGACTCTGGGCCCTGTCTGATGTAGGTGAAAGCTTCACTGGTGAGGGCTGAGCCAGACACTGATCTTTGCATACAGTGGAGTGACATGGGGAGTCATTTTCTGGCTGTGCCAATAGAATCACAATATCTTCCAGATATACTCTAGTTCTATAGAAGAAGATGACACATGAAGTTCAATTTTGAAAACTAAAGTGAAATGGGAAATAAAATGCAACAGAAGATATCTAACTTTGAAGCCAGTGCCTTCCCAAACTATCATCATTGTTGTCAAAATTAATTGATTTGTTTCTGGGACACAGAATGCATCTGAGACTAGATCTGAAGAGTTAGTGTGAGAAAGACATTGAAAGGAAGTTCACAGACATGTGTCAATGATAGATCATAAAGTCTGACCGTCTGTGAACTCTAGAAATCAGCAGAAAAATAACTAAGAAATTACCCAGCATCAAAAAAATGCAAACTTGAACATCTTTTCTTTCTAACCAGCCCCCTCATTACTTACTCTGCAATCCTCTTTTCTCTGTTTTTGTTCTTCCTTTTCAATTGTCAGTTCTTCTTTGCTTTGGACAGTTTCTTTGTACAGATCATGATGCTCCTATCAACTCTCATAGAAGTGAGTCGCCAGAAACTGACTCGATATTGGTTTTTATCCCTGACCATAGAGATTAATTTATAAATTAGTAAATAACAGATCTGAATCAGAGTTGATTTTCTTTCCTCTGTCTATTTTTGTTGTTGACAAAACCTTTTAGATTCATTAATTTCTGCTCAAGAAGCGTATCATGAACCCCTCGACATCTGGCCTTTGAGCCATGTTTTAACTACTTGGAATAAAGAAAGATAAAACAACTGAGAGAAAGAAATGGACAGGAGAATAAGAATCTTGAAGCCCTCATTATCCTGGTATCAGCACCTTTCCGGGTGATTTTACTCATTCTTTTCATGTGCTCTGCTTTTTTTTTTTAAACAAATAACTCCTATTTCTATCCACAACAATGTGATCAGATTGCATTATGTTTTGGTCACCAATAATTTTGGAAAATAATGTCAAAGATTATCTAGTGGAAATAGAAGATGTTAGTTTAAGAATATGAACATTATTAAGACATTATTAATACAAGATTTAAAATTCACTCATGAAAAGAATATTCACTTAGCTTTATGACATTTATTAAAATAATAGTCTTGAGGCCAAAAGAGCTCTAAAATGGAAGGTTTATGAAGCTGCTCCAGGTACTGATCAGGGAGATAAGGACTGATTTGGAGAAATTTTCTGCTGCTATTAGTAGATAAATAAAGAACAGTTGGGAAAAAAAGAAAAAGTTCACTGGGCCAGAACTCAGAATATTATTATAATAAGAAATTCAAGAATTTAAGAAAGGAAGGCATAATCATTTGCAATAAACCTATACTTCCACTAGATAAGAGCAGTGGAATTATATGACAGGAATAAGCTTTGGTTGGGATGGAGAGCAGACCAAAGTAAAAATAAGTGGTTGCTCCTGATTTGTTTGGGGTTTGTGAGCAGGGTGGGATAGCACCTGAAAATGGGTTTGAAGTAAAGATTTCAAATACATTCAAAAATGTGAAAGGGTTTTGCAGCTGAATCCCAGCTTATTGACAGCATATTCTCTGTCATTTCTCCTCATTGCCATCCTCTGACCCCAATAATTAAATTTAGGGTATCTCACAGTTTTTTCTGTTATGCAGCAAAAACAGATTTTAGAGTTAGTGACTGGGTGAAAAACTGAAATAGATGTGCAAAGGTAGCATTTTGAAACAAAAATTACCCTCCTAGAAAATGAGAGGTATTTTTTCAAGAGTTTAGAGATGTAAAATGCATAAAATTTAATGCTTATCACAAAAGCTACCTACCAAAAATGATTTGAAAGGAAAGATACCTTAAGTTATGCACATACTTAAGATTGAAAAATATCTTCTGAATATATACAAAGGATATTTTTCTCATGCTTATCATAATTCTATTCCCACTCATTTGAATGCAATTTACCATGGTCATAACATTCCAAGAGGAACCTACAGAGATTGTGTTGTGATGTCAAATTGTGATATGAAAACAATTTTGATAAGCCCACAGACACCACATTATAATGACAAATTATAATGACAAAATGGTTTCATGTTTCCATGGAGACCAAATTACAATGTCAAATTGATGGCAAAATGAGGTCAATACAAATCTACGTGGGCCAGATTGTGATACTAAAGCAGTGTGAAGCAATGTCACCACAAGTCTGGGGAGGCTGTGTTATGATGTCAGGGCAATAGGAACGAAGTGTTAGGATGATGCCAAAATTGTAAAAGAAAAACTCAGTGGAAATTCAAGCAGCATCTTTCATAGTGACAACACTATTATTAATGCAGATTTCATCAGTGTGAAAAGAAATATAGTAAAACCAAGCAAATGGTTATCTCGTACATTGAATATTTTGATTTCAAACATTGCTAACATTTCAAGTTTTCAGAACTGAATGCTTAGTCATGAAACTTAGTTCCAAGATCCAAGCTATGTTGTAAACTGGTGAATGGGTCTGTTAAAGAATCTGTTTAGATGTAAATGACTCTCTTCATTTAGAATAGGAGTGGGAAAGTACCCAAGGGGAGACAGTCTGATTAATTCAGTCCTTTCTAAAAGGCTTCTCTGGCAGCCTTTTCTTTTGAAATGTCTTAGGACATGCTTCTCCTGAATTTGGTATGGGTGTCACACCTTTTAATTCTTCCTTCCTAAAGATGTTAAAATATTTACAGTTAAAATTTGTATTGTATAAATTAGATACTAAGTCATTTAACGCTTCCTTACACCCACCATTGTCAGGAGTAGTATGAAGTACAAAATTATTTTCAGTGATGGCAATGTTCCCATTTGTTCTTAAATAATAAATTATATTGATGCAATTTATCTTGAATAAGAGCAATAAATATTTTAACCTAATGCTAATGCCAATCAGTAGGACTGGTACATGTGAGTAGACTGCATTTTCTTGGCTTCGAGGTGCTAATAGTTTTGCTTTCCTTCCATTGGTAGCTTTGACTGCTTTAGGAGCAATATCAACATACTCCTAAGCCACAAGAAAAACGTGTTCTGATTAGTTTAAAACTATAAATTTCATCAAGTTAAGAAAAGAAGTCCCAACTGTTAGACACATTAAAAAGAAGAAAAAGAAAAACAATATCCAAGTGCAAAACATTCCATGACTGGATATTGACATTTTGTGTTATGGTTAAGCCTGCGCCTTCATATTCAAAATCATTATCTATGTTATTAAATAAAATAATACGTCTCCAATAAACATATTTTAGTTGAAGTCAGTGTACCAGCCAGTGTGTTAGTAGTATTAATCAAATGGTCTTAAAGATTTGTTTCGTATTATCTAAAAATTCCTTTTGAATACTTAATCAGTCCATCTGCTTATCAGAGTGGAATTCCTACTTCCTTATGATTTAGCTGCTGCTTCCATTTTTTGTTCTTTTAAAGAAAAATGTGGGCAAAATGATATATAGCAAAAAAAGTATCAACAACAAAAACAGCTCCTCAGAGTCCTTGATATAAGACATACAAATTGTAGATAATACAGATTGTATTTTAGAAAAAAAGAAATCATATTGTTTTTGGTTATTTGGGAAAGAATGCGGAGCCATGGGTCCTGAGAATCTTAACTATCCACCTGAAGGCAGTTAAAATTAAACATGTAAAAAGGAAAAGAAGGGTGCTTAGAAAGAAAATGGAAGGAGGAAGATGGGAAGAGGAGGAAGAAAAGAAGGAGGAGAAGCAGGAGGAAGTGGCAGCTCCAGTGTTCTCCCTGATGCAGTGGAATCTTAGCTCTTGCTATGTTTTGAAGTTTGGCAAATCATTTCCATTTCTGAATCTTACTTTTTCTTTATATAAGATATAAGCAGGAATTTTATTTCTCCTTTAAGACATGTGAAGGGAAGCCTTTCCTCTAGCAGATTGGCTTTGCAAGATGAACATAGATGGAATGGAAAAGTATTTAATTTTGTGGCACTTGAGCATTTGCTTGCTAAAGGCCTTAGGGGATAGCATGACTTTGCCCTATACTGAGCTTTAAGACAATCTTTTTTCACAAAACTCATCCCATCAGTTTGATAATTTTGTCTCTTATTCAAAAAATGAAGGTGTTATTTTATTTTACTTTTGATATATATTTAACTACTAAAAATTCCATAATTTATTTAAAATTATGTATAATAATTCTGCACAAGACTAACCTTGGCAGCGGGTGAGGGACAGACAAATATGCCATACAGACAGAGCTTAAGTAAGGAGTTTACTGAGGGAAGGGGAAAGGGGAGAAAAGAGAGAGGCCTTTGGGAATAGGACTGGCAGAAGAGAGAGAGAGAGAGAGAGAGAGAGAGAGAGAGAGAGAGAGAGAGAGAACTTTGCTACTTAGCTGCTAGGGTAAAGGTTAACAACTGAATTGTTATTTACACTTGCTGTGAGAGGGAAAATTCCATTTTCTTCAGTGCAGTAACAGTGGAAAATTCCAGGACAAGCTTCATGCTCAGGCTTAGCTCAACAACATATATTGGATTCCACAGTTTTATTTCCATGGGTTTTATTATTTGTCTGTTTGTTTCTATATGCTTTTGTTTAGTTACAGTTTGGTTGTTTGGGTTTCTTTTTTTTGGTTTCTCTTTGGGTGCTGTTTAATTTTGTTTTTCTTGCTTTTCAGAGATTTGTTGTTGCATTTGTTTGTTTGCTTACTTTGAGTGGGTAGGGAGGGGAGACATTGTGGAAGGATTGGGGTAAGGGAAGAATATTATCATGATATATTTAAATTTCAAAACACTTTTAAATAATAAAAGGTATAATAAAAATGAACAAACCAATAAACAACAACACCGAAAATAAATCAGGAAAAATACAAACCCTAGTATGGCTCAAGGTCCCAGGTAAGCAAAGACTCTGAGGAACCAAGACATACCAAATGTTAAAATGCAACAAAATATAACATAATAAATTACAACAAGAACCATCACAGCTAAGTTAGAAAAGGTAGACCAACAGAAAGAAAAGAACCTAAGAACAGGCACCAGAACCAGAGAATCATTTGTTCACACACTCCAGAATTCCATGACAACATTAAACCAGAAGTCAAAATACAAATAGAAAGGACCTGGTGCAGACCACTGCACGCTGCTTTACTCATTGTTAGTCATATAAACTAAGGGCATATTGATATAGGCAATGTTTCTCAACCTGTGTGCCACTACTCCCACAGGAGTCACATATAAAATATTCTGCATTGTTGGCAGAGGCCATTCATTTGTTTCTGACTGCCCAGATACAAAATAATCACATAGAAACTTTATTATTTGCAACAGTGTTTGCCCAACAAATTAAGTGTATTTCTAGCTTATTCTTATATCTTAAATTAAACAATTTCTATTAATCTGTATATTGCCATGTGGCTGTGGCTTACTGGTAAGTTTCTAAGGAGTCTGTCTCTGGCAGAAGCTAAATGACTTCTCCCTGACTCTGCATTCTTTCTCCCAGCATTTAGTTTAGTTTTCCTTCCTAGCTCATCTCTGCCCTTTCAGAGGCCAAAGAATTTTCTTTATTCATTAATCAAGCAAAGCAACACATATAGAGGACTTTTCACACCATTTCCCCTTTTTTGTTTAAATGAAAAGGGAAGTTTTAACTTTAACATAGTAAAATTACATATAACAAGACAGGTATTAAGCAAGAATTACAGTTAAAATATTTATATTTACTTTATCTTTCATCATAACTAAGGAAAACTATAACTATCTATCCTTCAACTCCATCAAAGACTCAAGAAAAATATATTACCTAAGTAAACAGGAAGTGCATTGTAGGCAACTTCCAAAACTCTAGAATTGACAGAGACATCTTGCTGCCTGGGCAGTCATCCAAAGTTCTTTTATATTGTTGAGGCATCCATTTTCAGCCTACAGGTCCATAGTATCCAGCAGACTTTTCTATGAAGCAGGAAATTTCAAAGACAGTTCCACCTATATTCGCAGTTCATCATTAACTTTCTTCTATGTCCTGTAAAATGTCTGGCAGACTCTTTCTTGAAACAGGAACCTTGAAGGACTCTCTCACCTTGTTTAGGCAACCTCAGCAGTAATTTTTTCTGTGGGTCCTGCATCTCCAGTTCATACAGCATAATATCAATCAGTCCAGGAAAGAGCAGTTTTTTGCTCAAATGGCAAACTAACTCCATAAGGAGCCTCTTTGATAGCCATCATTTTTTTTTTTAAAGTAGATTGGTGCTGCCAGGATCAGAGGTGTCTCATTGTCATGAAAAGTCCTAAGTTCTTAAAACATTTTAAATGTCATATTTTGTAGTCTTTGAATCTATCAATAAACCAAGATCCATACCAATGTAAAGTATCCATATGTATAGCATATTCCCCTTTAAATATGAACAAACATTTATAAACAATCATTTAGAAATTTGGGTGAAGTTCTCTCCAAACTGCTCCCTGTTTTTGATGCATCAAGTAATTTTGGGGGTGTTCACAGCAACCTTTCAAGGAGATCTTGGTCCATCAAACCATATTAGTCTGGAAAAAATCCTTAGGTTCTCATCTTCTGTGGAAGCAAAAGAACCACTTTTTCAAAGCATCATATGCTTAGAGCCAAATATTGAAGTCAAAATACCTTTAAAACATATATGTTAGTTTATCTTAGCAGCCTATACAATGAAATGTCTCTCTGTACTTAGCTCTGTCACAGTCAAATAATTCAATGTAAACACAATAATATGCATAATCTAGACTCTCTATATATATTCCATCTCTTTATGGCTTGTTTTTCTTTATTCCTATTACTTTTCTATAAGTATACTATATCTTTTTAAAGACTTTGTTTTATTTTTTAAAACCATTTACTTTTTCATAACTGTCTATATTCTTTTTCTGCTCTCTCTCAAGTATGCATACTTTTAGAGGTATTTTTATTTTTTATCTGAATGTCTCTTTATTATATACTGTAATTATTTTCTGACCAGAAGTGCATTATTTTAAATGTTAAATGGCCATGGCTAGGACCAATTCCATGGCACTGCCTATTGGTTCTGTCCAGTCCCTGATGATGGCAGAGGCATGTTCACTGCCTCTGAGGTCTATTCTCTCTGCCCCAGATCCAGGGTTGGGTCATAGCAGGTCTGTGTTGCCATTAAGCCCGTTGTGGCACTCTGCTAACAAAACCAATTTAAACCCTTCATAGCCAGACCTTCCAAAGGAGCCAGAGCCATTTGTGCTGGCAAACCAGGAAGCCTTTTTAAAGGAGCCACAATTTTTGCTGCTACCACTGAGTCAGGAAGCCTTCTCCTAAAAGAAACATGCCTCTGCTTGTTTCTAGCAAACAGATACCACCCAAGAAAATGCCACTACCAAAATGTCATGCTTAACTCTGTTCTTTTGTGTCTAGGATTCCTTTCCAAGCTTTCTTGGGTTTTATGTGGATTTAGTGGGCCTTACGTTGATGCAACAAATTGTTGGCAGAAGTCACTTATTCATTTCCGGCTGCCCAGACATGAAATAATCACTCAGAAACTATATTACTTGAAATACTGTTTGGCCAGTAGCTTTAGTGTATATCTAGCTTACTCTTATAAATTATATTTAAATTAAACCATTCCTATTAATCTGTGTAGCTCCATGTGGCTGTGGCTTACCAGTAAGGTTCAAAGGAGTTTGTCTCTGGTGGAGGCTACATGACTTCTCCCTGATTTCACCTTCTTTCTCCCAGCATTCAATTTAGTTTTCCTGTCTAGGTCTTCTCTGTCCTATTACTGGTAAAATCACTTTCTTTATTCATTAACCAATAAAAGCAACATATATACAGATGAACTTTGCACACCACTGCATATCAGCTATTTATATCACAGTTCATAACAGTAACAAAATTGCAATTATTAGATAGCCATTTTATGGTTGGGGTAGCAAATCCTGAGGAATTTTATTAAAGGATCAAAGCATTTGGAAGCATGAGAACAACTGATTCAGTGAGTCTTGTTTTCTTGGGGTCCTCCATCCCCTTTGCCTTTTATTCTCTTACAGCTCCTCTTCTGTGGTGTTCAAGATATCTGAGAGGAGAGATTTGATGGAGACATCCTATTTAGAGCAGAGTGTTTCAAGGTCTCTTGTAATGTCTAGTTGTAGGTCTCTATATATGTTACTGTCGACTACATGACAAAACTTCTCTGATGATGACTGAGCAAGACATTGATCTATGAGGATAGCTGAATTTTATTAGAATTCATTTTATCATTACATTTTTTTCTTCTTTTAGATTAGTATGATTTGATTGTACCCTAGATCCTTGTGCTATCTAGTCTCAGGTTCTTAATTATCTAAGCAATGTAAGGTACGGATTCCCTCTAGGGGAACTGACTTAAATCAAATAAGATATAAAATGACTATTCCCACAAACATTGAGCCACCACTCCCTAGCATGTCTCACAGGTAGTACACCATTATTGATAAATGGTTTGTAGATGCCTTGATGTTTATGTTTCTTATTTGGTAGCATGTTTAGTACCTTCCTATATGAATGATACTAGAATATATGGATAAAGACTCAATATAGATACCAGCTTCACATCTCCATGTTCAGTGAGTTGTATAGATTTTGCCTTCAGTAATGGTTAGTTTGTGGAGAGCAATCCATAGTCTTGAAAACAGCCTGGGTGGTTTTAGGATTCTCATAGAACTTCTTTGGTCAACAATTCAATTAAATATAAGCCAAATCCAAGTACTGCAACCTCATTTGGTGGCAAAATATTGCCATTTGAGACTCTGTCTTCACCATTAGTTGATAATTTGCTTTATATTTCCTTCATATATAAAACTATATATATATATATATGAAGTTTCTATTGTATTAGGTTTCTATGTCATCCATCAATATTACCTCAACAGCACCCTCTTCTCATCTTCTTCACTTTATCCTCCTATTCCAGCAGTGCCTTATCTATGCAATCTATCTATCCTATTTTTTTGGTCTAATTCTATTTTTCTTCCCTCTAGTACCTTACTTTATATATACTCTGTGTGTTTCTATGGATTGTTGATATAGGAGGTTCTTCTGTCTATGTGTTGCTTTCCTTGGTTGGATGAACTGCCTTGGCCTTTTGATAGGGCATCCCTTAGGTGGGCAGAGTACACAGAACAGAATGCTGGGAAGAAGGGAAGTGTGGCAGATGCCATGATTCTTCTGCCTGAGACAAACACTGGTTAGAATCTTTCCTGGTAAGCCATGTGACCTCATGGTGATATACAGATTATTAGAAATGGATTAAATCAAGATGTGAGAGCTAGGCAATAAGAGGCTAGAGTTTATGGGCCAAGCAGTAATTTAATTAATNGACCTCATGGTGATATACAGATTATTAGAAATGGATTAAATCAAGATGTGAGAGCTAGGCAATAAGAGGCTAGAGTTTATGGGCCAAGCAGTAATTTAATTAATGCAATTTCTGTGTGGTTATTTTGGGGGTTGATCTAGCTGGGTAGCTGGGATGAAAAGCAGGCCCTCTCTCATCACAACAGATTGTAGCTTGGTTAACATTGACTGATCAGCTAATATCCAAATGCAAGTGAATACTTACAATTCTTGTCTTTCTATGACTGTGATACTTATTTCAGGATGATTTTTTTTAGTTCTAACCATTTTATTGCATATTTTATGATGCCTATATTTTTTAATGCCCGAGTAATACTCCAATCTATAAATGTGCCACACATTATCAGTTTTTTTTTTGAGGGACAACTAGGTTGTTTCCAAGTCCTGACTATTAGGAACAGAGTAGCAGCAAACATGGTTTAGCAAGTTTCTCTGTAGTGGGATCTTTTGGGTATATGCACAAGAGTTGCAAATGGAAGTTTCTGTTCCACCTGGTACTGCAGGTCATCAGTCCCAAAGAAATTCACAGAGTCATATATCAATTTTAAACTGTTTGACCTATTGCTGGACTTAATATTAACTAACTATTACAACTTAAATTTACCTATAATTATTATGTATATTTAGCCACACGGCTTCGTACCTTTTCTTGTAAGACATTCTCGTCATGCTTTCTCTGTGTCTGACTGGTGACCACCTCTCTGCCTTTCCTCTTATCAGAATTCTCCTAGTCTATTTTCCTTGCCGATAATTCCTGCCTGGTTTCTGACCAATTACTGTTTTATTAAACCAATATGAATGACAAATCTTTTTGGTGTACAAGACCATTATCCCACAGCACAGAGTGGTATAGCATGATCTTGAGGTATATAGATTCCTATCTTCTTAATCCTGATTTGTTAGGCACCATGTGACTTGCTATAGTTTAAACACTGAAGCTGCAGTAGGTGAGGGTCTTGCATGCCTGTCTGACTGGCAAAATCTCTGTGTCCTGGTGCTCCTCTGAGCTTTTCTGGTTAGTAGCACTTTGTCATACCACATGTTGTATGGAGAAGAAAGTGAGTAATCTCTCTTCAATATGATACAGCGATTGGTTTTCCTGGCCTGACACCAATAAAACAGTTTTAACCTAATTCTGCGTGGAAATGTTGCCCTATCCAGTCCAGGCTGGTGTTCAACTTTTGCTTGTAGCACCAGAAGGAAGCTGTGCTTCTTCACATGTGCATTTTCTGTGCCCTAAGGCATTATTTCTATGTCACTTGATCTGAAGTTTCCTACCAAGTTCATTGCAGGAGCTTCTCCCTATGCCATCCTTTTGCAAGAAGGGGAAAATAAACCTATAACACAGTTGACACAGTTTATAGTTTGACAATATATGTATATAGTTTATATATGTGTATGTATGTATGTATGTATGTATATATACATATTAATAGTATATAGTTTAAAGCTTATGTTTCCACACTTGCCTCCTTGTGCTTACCCTAACACAATAGATGATGAAAGAACTTTGACTTTGGCCTTGTTATGTTGATTCATTTGTTTGTTTTTAACTGACCACTATGGCACCTGGAAACTTAGTATAATCCTTTTCTTAGCTCATAGAAGAGCCTCCGTGCATTTAGAATTATATGACCAAGATTAAAGAGCATGAAGAACATTGTGCATTTAGGAGATTTCTGTGTTTTCTCCACTCTGACACAGAAACTTTACAAACTAAGAAATGATAAGATTTTATGCACTTCTATGTATTATAACATGTGCATGTGTTTACTTCTATAAATTAAACTGAGAAAGCCTTGGCAGGTATCAACCAGTTTGGGAGTCAAAGATCTACACAGGAAAATTATATTTAGCTATAATCATGATAAAATTTAAAGACAAAGCAGTAAAATCATTGCATATTACTTAAAAATTTAAACCTAATTTTCTTTGTTGAAACAATTTTAGTATACATCACATTTTCTTACAATGTAAAAATAATCACAGTTGATATTTCAGAGATGAAAGGAACATAGTCAGGAAACTTAATTTAATTTTTTTCTGTAAGCAAAAGCATAGGCTTGGGGTGTTTAAGGCAAGCACAGCATCTCAGATAACGATAATGTCAGAGAGAACAGTTCTAGCTAATACAAACCTGTACACCAGAGATCTTGTGTCATGCTGGATTCTAGTTTTAAAATGCATGAATAATCCCAGTACTTTACAAACTTCTGGGAGAGAGCAGATGGAGACTCACTGCCCTAGTTCATGTGAAATCACTAATTTGTGTAATGAATGCTGACAGATGAAGAGAGCATTTCCATTTGGGGTTTCAGAATACCACATTTCACATAGAAATCAAGGAAGAAAAGCATTGAAAACATGTAAATTAAATACCAATGACAGAAAAGAAAATTTTCTTTAGTGAGACTTTGGATCAGTGGGTCCAAGTTAAACAGGAATTTATGATGATTGTAC
Source organism: Bramus lutescens (assembly GCA_001685075.1). Lineage (NCBI taxonomy): Eukaryota > Metazoa > Chordata > Mammalia > Rodentia > Cricetidae > Bramus > Bramus lutescens. The sequence continues at coordinate 218,025 of LOEQ01004260.1, forward strand.
TGTCTTTCCAGATCTCTTAAGAAACATGGTTACATGCTTTTTCAGTAACAAAAGTGAAAGAGCTACGTGCAAGAATACATGTATATCTAGGGAAAAATGAAGATTCTTCTAGGGATAAACAAAACAAAAACCAAGAAATTAATGAAGAACTCTGTGATGATTAATTTTGTCATCTTGATACTGGGGAAGAAGGGATCTCAGCTGAGGCTATGACCGAAATGGAAACCACTGACATGATTCTACGACCTGAAAGAGGCGATGTGTGTTTACCATACAAGAATGCCGGCCTTCTGGTAATCAAATATGTAGTTCATCCTTCATGATAGTAAAAGGCCAGCATGTGAGGGCATTTTTGTATTGATGTCTTCTCAAGAGACTTCCTAGACTTACAGGAAGAAAACAAAAGTAAATAAATTAACCTGGACTCTAAACCTTTTTCCTACTGTTTTCTAACAAACATATCTTTCTGTAAATTCTGAATGGAGATATAGACTTGACATAGGCGAGGAAAAGAATAGGTAAGAGAAAGAATCTTGTCTTTTGGCCATAACACACCACATTTTTTAAGACTAAACTAGTATTTTTATATTCTCACCAGCCACCACCAGAACAAAGAGGTAGCCTTCACAGTGATGTCAGCAGCAGTAACCAGTGCAGTGTGCTCTCATCCACTCACAATGCAAACCTTTTCCCCTTTCCCTTTGCAGATTGAAGAAGAATATGCATTAGTCTTCTGATGGTGTGATTAAACAGCCCTCCTAAAATCAACCTTATGGGAGAAAGAGCTTTCTTCAGCTTACAGTGCTAGAGGGATGGAAAACACCATGACAGAGAACAACATGGCCATGGGAGGAGCATGGTGGCAGGAACAGGTTGTTCGCATTTCTTCTGTACTCAAGCAAGAGAAGACAGGATGCTGGGTGCACAAAAGTCCCTGCAATCACAGATAAGCACTAAGGAAACCATTCATGTTAAACTTGCATGGTTATCTCTTCAAAGAAAGAGATGCACAACTTGTTTTCCTACCAGAAATGCCAGAAATGGAGATGGCTAATAGTTGAGGTTCCCTCTGTGCTATCTATTTGTCCAGGGTCTTCTCCAGACTCCCACAAACAGGGCAAGAGTTGATTGATAGCATGAGTCACCTCTGGGCTATCTGTATGATTGAAAACCAGAACTTTTTATAAGCCCTTAAGATAACACATGTAGCCTATCTATAGATCCCATCACTGTGGAAGAAGTGACAGGTATTTTGAGTTTCCATGGAGCTATATCTTATTGTGCAAATGGGATTGTGTTATAACAGGAAACTTTTCTAAACTGTACTGTACTTAAATATTCCTAAAATAAACTTCTCATGTCAGACTAAAATTTTAAACCAGCATCAGCTACTGAGACATATTGAAATGGACTTTCTTCTAGCCTCATGTCGATCCTTATTCTGCCAGTCCTGGTACTTGCAGAGACTCCCACATTAGCAACAAATAGGACCAGTTATATATGCTGTAAAATTGCCTACAGTGACATACTCTCTCCAGAAAGGCCATGCTTCCTAAAGGTTCGAAAATCTTTTCGATTTATGCCATCACGGGGTTAGACAAATGACTCATGGATGAAGAAAAGATTCATATGGCCTCACAGTGATCTGTAGCTCCAGTTCCAGGGGAATCTGATATCATCTTCTAGCCTTCACAGGCCCCAGACATGCATATGGTGTACATACATGCTTGCAGGCAAAGTATGTTTATACCTTGAAAATATAAACCCCCACCACCTGGGAACCAAGTGTTCAAACAGAAGCCCTGAGGGTCATTTTGTATTAAAACTGCAACAAGCAGTTTTTGACATAATAACCCATTTTTTATTAAATAATTTTATGGGCTACAGAGTGATGATTTTTGATTCTTACAGTTTTTCATTATTAATGTGAATGATTTTAGAAAGGAAATTGTGACTTCAGCTACTGTTCAATTACCCCAATAAATAGAGATTCCATCCCTCACCATGATACCATGTTTCAGAATAATTGTTTTCTTATGAAACCTCCAAAAAAAAGAAAGAAAAAGAAAACAGTATAACAACTTCAATGAATGATCCTGATCAAACTACACAGCTAGACAGATGCATCTAGAAGAATGAAACTAGAATATTTAATTATTTGATTTATTTTAAAGCAATCTTTTCTCATTTTACATACCAATCCCAGTCCCCACTACATCCCCTCCTCCCACTTCCCCCCCTCCCTCACCCCACCACCCATCCAATCTTAAAACTCTTCAGGCTTACCATGAGGAGTCAACCAAGTCTGGCATATTAATATGAGGCAGGAAGATCAAGTTCTCCACCACCATCATATCTAAGCTGAGAAAGGTATCCCTCCATAGAGAATGAGCTCCAAAAATCCAGTCCTTACATTGTGGATAAATCCTGGTCTCAATGCCAGTGACACCACAGACTGCCAAAATCACAGAACTGTCACCCACATTTGGAAGGCTTAGTTTGATCCTATACAGGTTCCCCCACTGTCAATCCAGAATCAGTAAGTTCTCAGTGCCCATTTCATCTGTTTCTGTGGGTATCCCCATCATGGTATTGACCTCTTTGCTAATAATATCACTTAATACCTGTACTACCAGGGTCGTGTACGGAAGATCCTTTATTCCTGTGGAATTACACTTGAATTTGATGTAATAAAAGACCTTATGAACAGGACCCTGAGAGTACAGGTATTTAGACAATTAATTAGTAATTGGGATCTCATGAGTTTGAAAATTCTGTACAGAAAAGAGCATCATCATTCAAATGAAGAGAAGCCATACAGAATAGGAAAGTCTTTATCAGCTATATTTCTGCCTGACAGACAGTTACTATATAAAATATAAAAAATACTCAATAAATTTGTGTTTTTCCCTTCTTTGGGATTTGCTACTGTGAGATCATCAATTGTCTGTTTTTGTTGATGCAGCAGACTTCCTTAGTTTGGAAGTTTTATTTATAGTACTTTGTGTAGGGCTGGGTTTGTGGCTAAGTATTGGTTAAATCTTGTTTTGTCATGAAATATCTTGTTTTGTCCTTCTGTGGTGATTAAAAGTTTTGCTGTGTATAGTAGTCTGGGCTGGCATCTGTGGTCTCTTAATGTTTTCATAATGCTTGGCCATGAATTTCTGGGTTTTCATTGTCTCCAATGAGAAGTCAGGTATAGTTCTGATAGGTCTGCCTTTATATGTTACTTGGCCTTTATCCTTTGCACCTCTTAATATTCCTTCTTTATTCTGTATGTTTAGTGTTTTGGTTATTATGTTATGAGAGGACTATTTTTTGATCCAGTCTATTTAGTATTTTGTACGATTCTCTTATCTTCATAGGCATACCTTTCTTTAGGTTGGGAAAGTTTTCTTCTATGATTTTGTTAAATATATTTTCTGTGCTTTTGAGTTGAACTTTTTTCTTTTATTCCATACCTATTATACTTAGGTTTGGTATTTTCATAGTGTCCCATATTTCCTGGATATTTTGTATTAAGCTTTTGTTAGATTTAATGTTTTCATTGACTGATTAATCTATTTCCTCTATAGTATCTCCACGCTTTAGATTTTCTCTTCCATCTCTTGTATTCTGCTGTTCATGCTTGCGCTTGTGGTTTCTGATCATTTTCTCATGATTTCTGTTTTTATAATTCCCTTGGCTTGTGTTTTCTTTATTGTCTCTATTTCAGTTTTCATGTCCTGAATAGTTTCTTTCATATGTTTGATTGTTTTTCTTAGTTTTCTTTAAGGGATTTGCTGATGTCTTCAAAAATTTTTTTGGTCTTTTCCTCCATTTCTTTGAGGACATTTCTCATTTCCTCTTTAAGAGTCTCAAACATTCTCCTGAAGTTATTTTTTGGTCATTTTTTCTGCTTTATCTACATTTGGTTGTTCAAGTATTACTGTTGTATGGCCTCTAAATTTTACTGGTGTTGGGTTGCTCTTTGTGGTGGAGCATATGTTCTTACCTTGTCTATTCATCTTTTCCTCTTATTGGTGCGTTTGGGTCTGTCTGTGACTGGTGATTAATCTTGTGCATGCCAGTGGATCCAAGGCTCAGATGTTGTTCCTCGTAGTACAGTCAGTGTCATGGTTCTATTTGCCCTGTAGGCCACTCTGTGTTCCTGGAGGTCGCTAAGTGCTCACAGGATATCAGTGTGGCAATTTCTCAAAAAATTAAAAAACAAACTTCCTTAAGCCCAGCAATACCACTTTTGGGTATATATCCAAAGGATGCTCATCCATACCACAAGGACATGGGCTCAACTATGTTCATAGCAGCATTGTTTGTCATAGCCAGAACCTGGAAACAACCTAAATGCCCCTTGACTGAAGAATGAATAAAGAAAATGTGGTACATTTATACAATTGAGTACTGCACAGCAGAAAAAAAATAACAACGTCTTGAAATTTGCAGGTAAATGGATGGAGCTAAAAAACATCATTTTGAGTACAGTAACCCAGACCCAGAAAGACAATTATCATATGTACTCACTCATAAGTGGTTTTTAAACATAAATCAGAGAAAACCAGCCTACAAATCACAATCCCAGAGAACCTAGACAATAATGAGGACTCTAAGAGAGACATACACGGATCTAATCTACATGGGAAGTAGAAAAACACAAGATCTCCTGAGTAAATTGGG
>LOEQ01004260.1:236322-249772 GCA_001685075.1 Bramus lutescens
CTTTCTTTCTTTCTTTCTTTCTTTCTTCCTTTCTTTCCTTCTTCTTTTCTTATTCATCAAGTCCAATTTATGCTTCCCAAGTGTTCTTAGAGGTGATGCCTCAATGGGATGTGACTGAAGCCAGGGACCACAAATTTAAAGAAAACTGATCCTCCCTCTTCCAGCAGCTAACAATTCCCATTAGCTCCTCAGCTAGCTAGTTGGACTGCTGTCCACTCCCTCTTGCTGTCTTCTACGATTTTTGTCTGGCTCGGACTTACACAGATCCTGTGCCTGCTGTCACAATCACTGTGAGATTTTGAGTTTACTGAACTGTTGTATCCTGACAACACTGTTTTCTTGTACTCATCTGCTACCTCTGGCTCTTTCAGTCTTTAATCTCCATCTTTGTTTTTGAGAACTGATTGTTCACAGGACCTGGAGCTTGCCATTTTGACTAGTAAGCCCTCAGAGATTCTCCTTTCTCTGCTTCTCCTACATTATGTGGTACAGATTTGAGTCAAGCTTCCTGGCTTTTATATAACTGATAAGGATCTGATCTTAGGTCTTCTTGTTTGTGAAGCAAGTATTTTTACCCACTGATCCATTTTTAGCCTCTTTTCTTTGGTGATATTTCCTTTATTTTTATTTCTTTCTCTTCACCAATATCTCCGGGCATAGATTAGATCAAGTTTCTGTCCTCAAACAGCAGTAAAGATCCATTTGTCTTATCTGAAGTAGTTAGGGAAGAAGGTCTAGTGGGAAACCTGCTTATTCTCTAGAATGACAGTGAAAAGCTGACGAGATCAAGACCATGTAAGCAGTTCAACTAATAGCACTGTAGGCCGAGTGGGAAAAAAGCGTATGGGTGAGTGTTTGTTTCACTGCTGTCCTTCAAAGTTTATTTCCAACGCAGGTGCTGAGATGAACATGGGAGAATCCAGATAGACTGGGATACCAGCCTAGGCTTCTATGCAGGTCGTGACACTTTCCGAGATGGAGACACTGATTATTGATGCCTTGTGGCTTCTGAATTTTGCTTCAGCTGCAAGAGCTATTGGAGTAACTGGGAGACTATGGGTTGTGCAAAGGCTCAACACACTCTGTAGAGGAGCACAAACTACACTTAGTAAGTTTCAATCAGTATTGAAAGGTACACCTTCTGAACCATGAGAAACTTTTCTACAAATATATTAATTCTTAAGATTAAAGGATGAAATCATTACAAGAAAAAAATAAAAGATTCAGAAACATGGTGTGCATGATTATTAACACCACTGGAGAAAATGTGTGATATTTTAATTATGCTGATACTTGTGGACAATCAACCAGATCAAGAAAATGTAGACTTTTCTTTCAAAATTAGAAAATCAACTAGATAATGGAAAAGGCAGCTTAAATTATGCCGAAAAGAGGCAAGTCCACACCCACAAGCACAGGATTTGAATTGCTTAGCCATCCAATATTATTCACGTATGTGTTTCATCCTGTTTTAAATTGTTGTACTTGTTTTTGTATTTGAAGAACAAGGATATGCTTGGTTTTAATTTGATAGTTTGGGGCTACAGCATCCATTATGGGAACTACACTCAAAGGATCTGTGTGCCAACAGATGGCATGGGTTTTCTGAATATTTACACTCCCATATACTTTCCATAAACTCAAATTTGCCAACTTGCATGTGAGTTAATTAAACAGGGGATATAAAGAAAGGGAACAAGTATCATGAGCCCCTTCTTTTAAAAGTCAAGAGAATATTATGCACATTTCTGGTATTAGGATATGCAATGCCTGTTTCCATTAATCAAAGAATAGGTGTCATATAAGCAACAGAGAGACAAAGGAGATGGGTTGCAGGTGATCTTGTGGCACTTATTTCAGTAGGAAATAAAACAAAAACTGAAATATAGATTGTTTATTGAATAGTTAGCCTTTAAACTACTAAATATTTACTTGTGGTGTTTGCCGAGCTGCAGTCAGGGCCAGGAGAGCACAGCATCTCATCAGGGTTAGAATCAAGATGCAATTATGCATATGCTTTAGTGACTATGTCATGTGAATCCTCATCCTCACAAGCAAGTGTGGCAAAATTAAAGCCATGCACACACAATTGCTGGACAGCTTCTTTTCTTCTGATGTGTGTTTGTGGGTGGATTTGAGATACCCTGACCAATAAAATGTGGCAGTTTTTCTAATCTTCAGCTTCAAGAAACCTACTTTTGTCTAATTTCTGGGTTGGATCTCTGTGATTCACAGACTAGCCTGGTTTAAGTAATCTTATTTCACACAGTCCGCAGTTAAACCAATGGACAACTGATTCCATAAAACAAGAGTAGATTAGCACTATTAGATTAGTACAACTCAAGCCATAGAGCAGATCAGGAAATCCAGAGAATGAAGAATAGGTAGACAATTACTTGTTTTACTAAGCCTCTGAACTTCAGAATGGCATATTATTCAGCAAAAGCTAAATAATGCAGAGTGTGAAGGAATTAGAGAGAATTGAGCTCTCATGTTTTATTATGGCTTTATGTAAAGATGCTTTTTTTCTTGCCATAAAGCACTGATTCACCTGGATTATGCTATATTTATGCCATAAGTAAGCCTATAAAATGCTTATGTTTTAAAAACTTATTGAAGGCCAAAAACAGAAGTATTTGCTACTGTAAATTAAAATAGAACATAATATACATGGACAGGAAGTTTATAAAAATATAACTGTATTAATAATAATAATAAATTTATAAATAAAATATTTATAATTTTATGCTGACATTTTGGAATAGCTCAGTACAATGACTAATTTGCTTGGGATTACAAATAAGAATATTATATCTCAAAGAAGCAGACTATGTAAATACTGCAACCTGTGAGATAGATAACAATAAGTTAAAACTACTGACATATCAAAAAACTCAACTAACTTATCCAAGTAAGATCTGGAGAATGGTTCAACACTGAGAAATTATCAATGATGCTTGCCAAAATAGTAGAGATAAAAATAGATTGGAACTTTCTGGTAGATTTTTAGAGGTTACCAATATGTCAAATATTTAAACTTTATGGAGAACATTTTAGCAATCACTGGATGGAATCAAAGATTGCATAGTATGGCAAAGCATGTACAACAACCCAACAGCCAATATCATCCTTGCTAATGATGGTTACCATGGACTTTTCTGAATATCAGGGGTGATTCTATCACTACATATAGCATCTCTTTTAATAACTAAAATGCCTCTAACTAGGTAGCATTTATTTTCATTTGTCATGGGTAACAAAACTGAGGAACAAAGAGATTTCACAAGTTTTCCAAGATTGCATGTGATGAAATCTTTGAATTTCTGGCATGCTGGCAAAAACATTTATGAAATAAGCCTTTATGAAAATGCTAAGCACTAAATTAAAATTCCATAAGTTCAAAGATGTCTAGTATTCACAACAAAATTCAGTATTTTGAAAACTTTTTATACAGTAGTAAATAATTATAACAAAGCTCACAAAAAGAAACAATGACTGTATTTACTACAGTAGTACCTTAAATGGTTCAATATGTGTTAAGGAAGAATATTGTAAAAGCAGAGATCTCAACCTCCTGCTGCCCGCATAGGGAGAGAGACTGTGCACAATGAAAGGATCAGGGAGACATCGTGGGGCAGGAAGGAAGGAGAAGGATAAAGGCAGATAGATGAAACAAAGGATAAAGAAGTAAAGAATGGAGTGAGACTCTCCTGAAGATACCAGGAGGGGCTTGCTTAGTAACAGCAGTTATGTGACCTTACATTCCTTTTACCTACCTGGTGACCAAAGGCATTTAAGTGCATTTGACTTTCCTCTTTACCACAGAGGAAAAAATAGAAAGATTTTAGTGCAATGTATGTGTTTAGCAAATCATGCCATAAGGCTACAAGACAAATTTTACTCAATAAATAAACTCCCAAGTTGAGTGAGATACTAAGTATTAATGTCTTTAATATAGTAGTTACAAATGACTGAAATAAAACCACAAAATATAATGTAACATAAAAATCTCTGTATGTATGATTAAATACATATATGATGAGCAATATATCAAAATTTGATATCATTAACTATAATACATGAGTAAAATTGGGTAATTATTTGACCATGATTTTAGCAAAGGTCAAAATCTTATTGAGAGCCAGTACTGATGAAAGCAAGGAAGAAAGTAACACATACCATCCATCTATCTATCTATCTATCTATCTATCTATCTATCTATCTATCTATCATCTATCTATCTATACCACATACAAGTTGATAACATGATATGTCACAATACAAATGTATGTACACTCTAACTTAGCAGCTTAGATTGTGCCATGTATTGATGTTATCATTTAATGCTGGTGTTACAGAATGATCTGGTCTGTGGGAGTATAAATTCACCAACTCACTATAGAGAGCTGTATGGAAATTCCTGAAAAATTATATATGAACTTCCATATACACCATCAGTCTCTCTGCATGTCTCAAAGAGAGAAAAGGTGTGCATTCTTGCACTTATTGCAAGATTACTGAAATAGCAAAACTATAGAATAACAACAAATGCTCAGTGACAGATGGTGGGAATTTAGTACAAAAGGCCAGTGGAATGTTATCTATTCACGCAAAGAATGAAATCCTGTCATTTTTTTTTAGCAGCACAGCAGAACAACTTGGGTCAATTGAAATAAGCAGGTCAAGGGATAATAAATCCTCCATGATATTGTCTATGTGTAGAATATAAAACATTGATCTGACTGAGGTATAAGCCCAAACTGATGTTACCAGAGTCTGGGGAGGGTAGATGGAAGAGCGTTGTCAGTGGGAACAAGGATACACATGAGTAGGAGGCGTCCATCTTGAGTTCTGTTAAAGACTACAATAATGATAATCAGTATCATTTAATGTGTATATTCTAAAATACCTGGTGGAGAGATTCTTGTTGCTTACACCACCAATAAATAACACATTTGAACAGTGAAGTTGCCAGATATTCTTGTTTGATCAATATATAAAGTTTACTTGTTTAGAATGAGCATGGCTTATCCATTTTTGAATCCACTTATGCCTAAAATACTACAGAATGGCTACAGGATGATGAAATTATAGGAAGTTCCATTTTCTTCTTTTTATTTGTGATCATTTTTTATAATAAATGTATTGACATATATTGAATATCACAGTGAGAATATGATACCAGGGAAATTCTCTTATGTAATAATAATCACCTGATACTCTTGTATAGTACACCGCAACCTGTAGTAAATATGACTAAACACTATATGTAAATCAAAATAAAATAATATTTAAAAGAATAAAAGTATCCCCAAGGCCCCATCTTTTACTGTGAAATTTTCATATTCATGGGACTTTATCCAAGGCAAATAACTGGATATATATATATACATATATATATATGTATATATATATACACACACACACACACATTAGACATACCATATGCTAACATACACACATATATACATATACACACATAGGTGTGTCTGTCTATATATATGTGTATACGTGTGTGTGCTAAAGGACATTTTTAATGTATTTTATGTTACTTAAAATGTAAGCACTGAAAGACCACTAGCATGGATTGAATAAATCAATTATTATATATACAAAAAAGCATACCTATTCAGTCTTTTATAAGGTTATGGAAGCCTGGGAATGTGGTTCAGAGATCAAACACTTGATCAAACCATGCACAAATCCATGGCTTTATTTCTCAGTGCTACAAAAACAAACACACAAATAAACAAAAACAGGAATATTTGAATTAAAATAGAAAACATTTATGGGATAACAACAAGGGAAAGGGAAGTTTACAGGACCACACAAGTTTGGCTCATCCATCATTTGTAATGCCTTAAGTATAAAATAGTGCAGCAATCATAGCCAGATGGTAAGATTATGGGCAGTTTCACTTATTTCATTTTATTTTTGTGCATTTTCTATAACTAAAGTAATTATATATGTTAAATATTGCAGTGAAGTTACAATCTGCCTTATAATAAATTTCCCTTATAATAAATCACCCCTTTCTTATAGCAGAACATTTTTCCAAATACCTGTCTGGAAGCTTATGATGGATGTAGTTATGACAGAGAGAAAATTTAGAGCTTTCCCCCGACACACCTAAGCTACCTGGGGATGTGGGAGGAAGAGGAAGGAAAGATTGGCATCAAAGGGCTCAAGATTTGAGGGATTAAAAGAAGATGGTACAGAGAAACAAAGCATTTTACCGATGACTGTGAGAATCCCCGGTTCTTTGAAGAGCACTGCCACAATGCTGGAACAGACCAGTTTCATTTATCAGCTAGTAAGAACTCTGGAAAGAAGTCAGCTCAGTTGTGTTACTTTGTCATTTGAGAGGCTGGGTCCCTGTGAAAGGAGATGGTGCGAAGAGTATGGGAATAACAGACCACATGTATGAATCTTGAGGATTTTACTGGCATTACTCATGGTTTCATTTTCCACAGTTGCAGAAAAGTTAAGTTTCAACAGTTTAATAAAATAGGATGCTTGAATAGAGATCTCAGGGAAATTACAGTACATTTTTTCATAATTTTATTTCATTATTAATTGTGTTATTTTCTTGCTCTGCCTAACATACATTAAACATTACTATGCATTGCATATACAGGTAAAAGGTATTATGTATAGTGTTCATTTGATTCCCAATCTCTGGCACACATTTTCCATGAGAACAAACATGCCTCAATGGAAACTCATAGATTTCCCCTCTATAAACACTGCTAGGAAAATTTGAGATGAAGCTGTATTAGCTGATTCATGATGTCCTTCTCAGGTCTCAATCTACCTCTGAGCCATATAGACAAACAGATGCAGAGTTCACTAGTTGAATCAGAGGCTCTCCTCTTTTCCCCTGACACACCGTTTCTGTTCATCCTAGACAGTCTGTGGCACTTGAATTTCTAAATCTTTTGAGTGGAAACTAAATGACTAATTTCATCAATTACTTGCAACTTAGCTTCCTTCACAATATTCTGCTCATCACCAATGCATGACCTTTCTCTACTCACACCATTATTCCTTTCTACTTTTCTCTGAAATGCAGAAATGCTTTCTTTAACTCTACTAGGTAGTGGAATTGAGTGTTTTCTCTGTGGGGGTCTCTGTGTGTTCTTTCTAAGCATTAATTTCCCACATGGTCTTGAATAATTACACCATTCTCAGAGGCTCAGTTTCTACCAGTAAGTTGCAGTCAACTTGTCTGCTTCTCTTTCCTTATCTGAGCAATCTGTATTGGGGGTTAAATAACATCACTGGTGTGAAATCACTTTGTAATGACTAAATTGATATATTTTATTAATACCATCATTACTATGATTGATTGCTCATGACATTCAAACTATAGACAGGAAATGTAAAGTTTAAGTAAATGGTCACAGCCTACATATTCTCAGCTTTGTATGACATCCGAAGGCACAGTGGCGGGAGGTTTGGAGGCTTGCCTTTAGTACATTCCCTATGTTGGCAAGTTTCTTTTGTTTGAATTTGAGGTGTCTGGTCCAGCCTAAGCAGCTTACACTGGATGCCTTGATGGTCCTACTTCTGCTTTGTGTACTGATTTATGAAAGAGAAGCTGATCACCAGAGTATGCCACAGAACTTCCAAGGATTTAACTTCTTTTCCCGTTGTTCAGATAACATGCAATATAAAACATCAGGAAAAAAAAACACATTCATTTTAGCTCACAATCCCAGGCTTCAACCCTTTGTAGGAGAAAGGCAAAGCAGTAGGGACTTGAAAGAGTTTAACACATCCTAGATAGTCAAGAGCAGAGCGAGGCGAATGCATAGATGCTTACCAGTACTCAGTTATCTTTCTCCACTCTTCCATAACCCGATGTTGCCTGTAGGGATTGTGTCTTCCCACATCCTTAGTGGAGTGAAGACAAGTCTCCACAGGCATACCTAAGCCTGTTTGCTCTAAACAAGTCCTTTGTTGAAACTCTTCTCTTAGATTATGACAAACTGACAACAAAAATATATCATCTAGTATAAACCTGGAGTATCTGCTCCTTGCTGCTCACTTCAGTTTTTTACTTTTGTTTTGCCAAGATGTTTAGGGCTGCCACTCGTTGAGGAGCAGTGAATAACTAGCATCCCAGGAAGCCTTCCAAAGGAAGTTGATTAGAACAGGATTTCCTGAGAAGTGTTTTCAGACTTCATAGTTACACTTTTTAGTGACTAGATATGTAGTTTCCAGCAGACCAGACATGTATTATGAGAGATGGAAACATGGTTAGAGCACTAGATTTCAAGAATTTTTACTTGTATACTTGGGATGGAGGTGGAAGCCCATCTGAGAAGAGGTGGGATGTGGACATACTGTGAGCTACTGGTGCCTTTATGAGGTAAATGGGCATCCTGGCTGCCTGATTCCAGAAACTTTACCATTTAAACTAGTGTGGCCCTGAGCAGAGGAGCTTGAGGTTACAGGAACATTCTGGTCTATTCTTTCCATTAAAGTAGCCATAAGCACCATAGCATACTGTTATTTGAAATGTGGTTGGCATGACTAAGGAAAATAACTTGTCAGTTGGATGAGTCATTGCTCTCTTGGCTCCTGTTACTTTTATCTTCCTGGAATGTGCGCTGGATGCAAGGGGACAGAGGCATCTCTCACTGAACACTATTACCAGTGCTGGCGCTAAACTTTGGGTCTCATTTCAGCTAGAAATGGATGCTTCCGACCAACTGAAGGCTCCTGTATTACTCATTGAACAACAATGTCTATAAAGAACGTGAAAGTCTATTTCTCTACCATAGGAATTTATATGCTATTATAGCTTCCAGTATCTGTTCTCTGTACTATTTCAGGTCTATAAATGAAACATGAGAAACAAAGAAAGTGACCCACCTTATGGATCAGTCTGGAAGGGAATAAGGAAGTATAGATATTAAGTATATATATATATAATATATGATACATAATATATATATGTCTACTATCTAGACACATTCTCTGTTATAGAAGAGAAATCTGGATACAGAGAAGGGAAATGACACTGAAAGGAAGTGTAAGCCATGAGTTTAGGACAAAAGACTTGAAGAAAGAAAATTTTCATAAAAATATTATGAGATATATTTGTATATAGTCAGTTGTATTCTCAACAATATTTAAGCAACATAAATAAAGTCACAGATGATTATTAGGTGGATATATCTAATCTATCTCTATATCTTTATCTACATCTGTATATGTACATAAAACAATTTGAATGACAAGGAACACTTCTGACAATAAAAGCAAAGTGAGAGTGATGAATGCCATAGATGGAATCAATTTCTGAAGGAAACGTCAGTGCGTTAGAAACTGAGAATTTGGTTCAAACATATTATTCAAAAAATTAATAGAAAGATGTAAAAATAAGAAATACATAGCATAAGAGGGATAATTAAAGAAACACTAAAACAAGTCTGCATAATTAACGCTGAGCTAAGAAAATCTCATCCATCAAGTCCAGGAGATTCATAATCAGAATGCTCAAATGTAGCCCTGTGCCATTTAGCCATTTATAACAGCAAATTAAGAGGGGCCATGACTGCATGACTGTAATGACACAAAACATCCCATGTTTCCACTTGACTTTTTTTCTAATATGTGTGTATGTATGTATGTATGTATGTATGTATGTATGTATGTATGTATAAACACACACACGGTGTGGGAGGTCCTTCTGTCTGCGTGTTACTTTTCTTGGTTAATAAATAAAGAAACTGCCTTAACCTGTTGATAGGGCAGAACTTACGTAGGCAGGGAATACAGAACTGAATGCTGAGAGAAGGAAAGAGTCAGAGAAATGCCATGGATCCGCTGCCTGAGATAGAAACTGAAACATCCTGAAATTTTGCTGGTAAGCCATGACCTCGTTGTGATATACAGATTAATAGAAATGGGTTAAATTAAGATATAAGAGCTATCCAATAATAAGCTAGAGCTAATGGGCCAAGCAGTGATTTAATTAATACAGTTTCTGTGTGGTTATTTTGGGGCTAAGCTAGCCTAGCGACCAGGACGGACAAACGGCCTCCTCCTACACACACATCTCCTAATCTACATGTGTGTATGTATATATGCATATATTCATAGTTTGTATATATTCATAACATCTATAATATAATTTATTATTTATATGTAATATAAATTACCATATATGTATCTAAATTGCAGGCAAACATATATCTCTTGTGTGTGTGGTCAGAGGGCCACTTTTTTCTATCTTTAAGTCAAAAGCCAGGCTTACCCTGTAAACATCTTTACTTGAAGAACCGTCTAGTCAAACCCCATTTGACTCTGTACTCATGTAGCAAAAAACTATAAGGATCTTAGAAAGATTCAAGCATGATAACACTTAAAAATGCATTCTGCTAATTTTCAGCTTCATTATAGTAATTTGTGTACTTTTGGCATGCCTTCAAAAAGATGAATTCAGAGTAAAAATTCCCAGGCATGTTCATGGTTGGGCTCTGACCTAAAAAGAACAAGAAAGTCTTTTCCAGGCAGTTCCCAGAGCAGAGCATTTTCTGAAACAACTAGAACCTTCCTAAGCTGGAAATGCAATTCAGAAAGTAAAAAAATTCTGTTCTTAATTTGAACACAGAAGTAAAGCTTTAAAAAATAGCAACAGAAACTTGTCAAGCTGTTTTTCAGAAATACTGTCCATTACTTACTTTGGAAATAAGTCAATATTAAGAAACAAATTGTTTGTTTTTGTAATCCTTGTAAATAGTAATAGCTAATAATTAAATGATGCTTGCTATATGCCAGGCTATAACCTAAATATTATCAAATTCTCATGATAGCCTTTTAAGATAGATAGGCATTATTGTCTCAAGCCTATTTTTTATAAAAAATGCATAGATAGAAAAGTGAAAAATTTTGGGTCTCATCAAGGATTTGCCTATGAGAAGCCTGGCCCTATCACTGGCATC
This sequence comes from Bramus lutescens, assembly GCA_001685075.1. NCBI lineage: Eukaryota > Metazoa > Chordata > Mammalia > Rodentia > Cricetidae > Bramus > Bramus lutescens. The sequence continues at coordinate 247,278 of LOEQ01004260.1, forward strand.
CTTTAGCTTTGAGCTACAGTGTCAAAACACGGTAAATATTTATTGACTTACATTTTATTTCAGATTATCTATTGTGTGTATGCATGTTCTCCTGTGTGTGCTTCTGAGGGCGCTCATGTGTGCAGATGCATGTGCACATGTCTGTATGCACGTGAAGGTCCAAGACATTGTCTATCTTCCTATATTACTTTTAGCATTGAATGTTGAGGTGGGATTACTCATCTCTTCACCTTGTCTGACTGCCCAGTTTGCTACAGTTATTCCCTGCTCCTACCTTTGTCATACTGTGATTATAGACAGGATGTCATACCCACCTATCTTATCATAGGGACTAGAACTCTGGTCCTCACGCTTGAGCATCAAGTGTTATACCTGTTGGGCCATTTTCTCCACCCGTCTGCTGATACATTCTCACCCGTTCTAAACCTCAATATGTTAGAACAAAACAAACTACTGTAGGTTTCTGTAGATTGACTGGGCAGGTCTTTTTTAGAATCTACACGGTCCACGATGGTGCGGACCTACCACACGTGTAAATGCCACAGAGCAGTGTCATAGCGTTGGCGTTCTAGGACGTTTGTCATTCGCGTGTTTGGTGCCCTGATGTTTCTTGACCTCTGCACAAAGTTTGGGCTTTCAAGGGAGACTGAACCATATGTAGTACTGTTTCTTACTTTTCAGGGAGCTTCCCAGAGCTACAGAGTGGAAGCATCAGGTATTGCATCCACTTGGTGAGAAATGAAAACAGAGTACCAGTCAAAGCGGAAGAGGAATTCTTTCCCCTACTCTCACCCTCATCTGTCTACTTTACTCTAGTTCTTTGCATCCAAAACTCCTATTTCCTTATCATGTGTATTTAGAAATCACACAAACATGTCTAATGTGTATTCCTATTCTCACTGTTTCACAAAAGGGGCACACTCTAAGTGTGTCTGAAAGAACTACCTACATTAATTTATACACAATGAAAAAAGGATGGGAGGGGAAAAGATGACAAAAACAGAGGGTATATAGAAATAAGTATTTTAAATACTGCATAAAATCAGAGGTGTGGTCACACTAAATTATTTATAGTTGGTCTCTGTGTAATGGAGTTTATGCTATTTTTCTCTTTGCTTTTCTGCATATTGTAAAGTTACTTTAATAAGTATGTGTCACATCTGTGATAAAGAATGTTACTAGTACCAAAACCACATGGTTCAATTTAGGTGCTGCTTCTATGATTTTCTTTTTTAATGTTGTTGTTTGCTTAAGAAACAAGAAATTGACCTCCAGCTGTGGTATAGATGGAAAATGATGACCTGGGTGGCTTCCTATAGGGATTTTTCCATCAAAACAGTATTTAGTTAGCAAGTCCATTATGCCAATTCCCTTTCCCTCTGTTTCCATTTATGCTTTTATACTGTTCATGGAGCCGCTGTAAGGCAACTTAGCCTATGAAACCCACAGTCTTTCCTCATTATTATAAATACAATCACTGAGCAAGTATTCTCCTACATTGAAGCAAGACACTGTATTCAGGAGTGTAATCTCACAGATGATAGACATAAGCACAACACATACACACCTATTTGGACTATAATTTGAAAGTATCATAAGCATTCTAAAGAGCTGTTTCAGGGCCACAACAACAAGGCTATCATTTTGGTCTAGAGAGCTCAGAGTATAGTCTGATTACTGGGTAAAGTTTTAGCTAGACCATGAAGCAACCCATTACTGATAGCTTAAGACAGGCTCTTCTGGGCTGAAAGTGCTCCAGACTCAGAAATTAAAAGTTGTCCTTGTGATCTTTAGCTGTGGCTCCTCCTCTGGTACCACAGTATATAACATGTTATCATTTGTCCTTTAAATGGATACATTTTGAATTTAAGATTTAATAAATCTGTAGTGGAAAGATGTATTTAATTTGCACTCAACAAGCCAAAAGAAAGACATATATCTCCCAAGTTTTAAATGAAGATAAAAGTCCAGAAGCTAAAATGAGTTTACAGCTTTAGATTCCAGAAGAGACTACTAATGTAATATTCTTCTAGGGGCCACCAAGTTCTCTGATGTATCTTCCCCTTAACTAATAACAGTGTTTTTCTAAAGTTAAAAAAAATACAATTTCAAAAGTTAGAATGTAATTACCTTGCATTAGCAGATAATTCTCTTCCCAGATGCCATAATTTATTAAGCAATAATCTCAATGCCAGGGCTTATATGTCTTTCTAACAGGCTACTGACATACCTGCTACTTGACACCAGAACTTCATGCTAAGACCATGCTACTCAAGATACCATACTCTTTGGTTGTAGGTCATAGAAAAATCAATCTTCATGATCTCCCTCCTTCTGCTCCTCATTTGGACCTTGGGAGCTCAGTCCATTGCTCTAATGTGGTTCTCTGCCTCTATCTCCATCCATGGCCAGCTGAAGGTTCTATGGTGAAATACAATATTTTCATCAGTGTGGCTATAGGATAGGACCAGTTGAGGTGCCCTCTCCTCAGCTGC
>LOEQ01004260.1:249840-265299 GCA_001685075.1 Bramus lutescens
CCCACAGGGCAGGGAACCCTGACTGCTCTTTGTACTGGAAAGGGAGGGGGAGGGAGAGTGGAGGGAGGGAGAGGTAAATGGGAGGAGGGGGGGAGGTGGAAATTTTTAATAATAATAAAGAAAATGGAAAAACATAGAAGAAACAAAAAAGGAAAAAAATTACTCTGAATTCCTAAAAGAAAATAAAAGTTTTTACATCTTTGAAAAAAAAAAGGAAGAAAAGTCAATCTTGAACTTTCTGGGGAAATTCCTCCCTTCAGGCTATATTTGTTTATATTGGAAGTTGTTATTCAGATTGCTATGGTATAAAATCAAATAAAAGCTTTACTTAGTTGTGAAACTTTTAAGCTATAATAATCACTTACTGAGCAAGATGTGCCCTCTGGTTCAATAGTGTCGTTACTGTTATGGGATGACCAACTGCTTTCTGATTAGATTTAAAACCTGAGCCATTGGAGAAAACCCATGCCTATTACTCATCTCTCTCTCTCTCTCTCTCTCTCTCTCCCTCTCTTTATATATATATGTACATACATATATAAGTATGTATATATATACATATATGTACATCCATCTATCTAGATAGTTTTATTCTCAGTCTTATCAGAGAAGCTTCTTGTTGAACCTGGAGTAGAAGTATTAATTTATTTTGACTCATAACTATTCAAAACCCCAAGGGTAACTGACTGTGAACTGCTGTATATGGTACATCTATATTCCATACCCCTCTGAGGCTTAAGAAATATCTCTTGAAACTTCAAATCTTTGAAGAAAGAAATGGAAGAAGACACCAGAAAATGGAAAAATCCATGCTTGTGGGTAGGTAACATTAACATAGTAAAAATTCAATCTTAACAAAAGCAATATACAAATTCAATGCAATGCCCATCAAAATCCCAGCAAAATTCTTCACGGACCTCAAAAGAACAATACTCAACTTCTTATAGAAAACAAAAAACCCAGGATAGCCAAAACAATCCTTTATAATAAAGGAACTTCTAGAGGAATCACAGTCCCTGGCTTCAAACTCTATTACAGAGCTACAGTACTGAAAACAGCCTGGTATTGGCATAAAAACAGACAGGAGGATCAATGGAACAGAATCAAAGAACTAGATATCAGTCCACATACCTACAAACACCTGACTTTTGACAAAGAAGCAAAAAATATAAAATGTCAAAAAGAAAGCACATTCAACAAATGGGGCTCATATAACTGGTTATCAACTTGTAGAGGAATGAAAATGGATCCATACCTATCAACATACACAAAATTCAAGTCTAAATGGATCCAAGACCTCAACATAAATCCAGTCACTCTGAACCTCACAGAAGAGAAAGTGGGAAGCACACATGAACACACTGGCACAGGAGACTACTTCTTAAATATAACCCCAGTAGCACAGACACTGAGAGAAATAATTAATAAATGGGACCTCCTGAAACTTAGAAACTTCTGTAAAACAAGGAACATGGTCAACAAGACAAAACGGTAGCTTACAGACTGGGAAAAGATCTTCATCAGACAGAGGTCTGATCTCCAAAATATACAAAGAACTCAAAAATTTGGTCATCAAAAGAATAATTCATCCAATAAAAAATGGAGTACAGGCCTAAACATAGAGCTCTCAACAGAGGAGTCTAAAATGGTTGAAAGACACTTAAGGAAATGCTCAACATCTTTAGCTATCAGAGAAATGCAAATCAAACAACTCTGAGATTTCATCTTACACCTGTAAGAATGGCCAAAATCAAAAACTCTGATGACAACTTATGCTGGAGAGGATGTGAGGTAAAGGGAGCACTTCTCCATTGCTGGTGGGATTGCAAACTGGTACAGCCACTTTGGATATTAGTAGGGCGATTTCTTAGAAAATTATGGAACAATCTACATCAAGACCCAGCAGTACAATACCACTTTTGGGTACATACCCAAAGGATGCCCAATCATTCTACAAAGACATGTGTACAACTATGTTCATAGCAACATTTTTAGTCATAGTCAGAGCCTAGAAACAACTTAAATGCCCCTTGACCAAAGAATAGATGAAGAAAATGTGGTACATTTACATAATGGAGTACTACATAGCAGAAAAAAATGACATCCTGAAATTTGCAGGCAGATGGATGGATCTAGAAAATATCATATTGAGTGAGGTAACCCAGATCCAGAAGGACAAATATCATATCTACTCACTCATAAGTGGCTTTTAGACAAGCAAAGAAAAATAAGCTACAATTCACAATCCCAGGAAACCTAGACAACAATGAGGACTCTAAGAGAGACATACATGGATCTACTCTACATGGGAAGTAGAAAAAGACCAGATTTCCTGAGTATATTGGGAGCTTGAGGACCATGGGAGAGTGGAGAAGACAGGATGGTAGTGAAGAAAAATATATACCTCAACAAAAACAACTAAAAATAAATAAATAAAAAATAAAAATATAAAAAAATGTCTCTTGAGAGGGGGCAAAACAAACGTAAGAGCTAGACCATGGGCACATGTTTAACAAAAGTTGTCTTCTGGTCATGACAGAGCCTTTGCTTTAATGAACTTACTTAGAGTTGTGGCAATCTGCACATGATTTCACAAAATCGAGTCCATCAATATTTCATCATGGGTTAGGAAGGGATCTATAATGCCTTAAGGTATTGCTTTATATATATCTGAGGGTGGTAAGGTAGCTCCTAGACTCTAAGAATAAGATAGGAAAGTCCAGTTTCTCCAGAAGCCCTTCTTGATTGTGCTACTCAAACTATTCTGAAACCAGTGACAAAGAATCAGTAACATGACTGAAAAAAAAGAAAAAAAGCCAATGAAATGATTTCTAATGATATTTTCCAATACTCATAGATTGGTGTCTAGTCCAATAATTATTAGAGAGGTTTCCTCCAGAAACTGATGGGAGCCTACATAGAGGCTGACAGGAAATGTTAGGCAGAGCCCAGGGAACCCCAACTTGAGGAAGCATTATAGGAACCAGAAATGGAGAGGACACCAGGAGAACACGGCCCAGAGACTCACTTAAGTGGGGCTCACAGAAACTGAAGTGGCAATATTGGAGCCCACATGGGTCTATGCCAGGTCCTCTGCATGTATGCTGTGGTTGTTTAGCTTGGGTTTTGTTTGTTTGTTTGTTTGTTTGTTTTTTGAGCCTCTTAACAGTGGTAATTGGGGTGTCTCTGATTCTTTTATCTGCTCATGGGACCTATTTCCTCCTATTGGGTTGCCTCATCCAGCCTTGATATGAGAGTATGTGCCTATTCTTATTTCCCCTTGTAATGATGAGTTGGATTAACATCCCTGAAAGGCCTGCTCTTTTCTGAAAAGAAATGAAGTAGTCTGGGGAAGAGGGGACTTGTATATTAGGGAGAACTGGGAGGAGTATAGGAAGGGGAGACTGCAGTCTGGATGTATTTTATGAGAGAAGAATAAATGAAAAAGAATATAGAAAAAACTTCATTATACAGACTTCTCAGAGAACTAATTTGAAAGTATGAAAACAGACATTGGAAACTTGTGAAGGTTGTTATGCCGTGTTTTTAAGGGCTCATACCCAACACGCTGTGGGTGAGTGATGGTAACTAGTTACTGGAAAGAAGGTGACGGTGATCTTAGAAGGAAGTGATAAACGCACTCTCGCATTTTGCCCTAGCAGAGGTTACCAAGCAGCAAGACTAGGTTGAGGTAGCCTCCTAACTAAACACAGTAGAAGTAAAGTTGTCAGACAGATAGCTGGTGGTAGCCAATGATACTGAAGCAGTATGGGGGGGGTGCCATGGAGAACACTTTGCTTGCCTTGTAGGAACTTCTAACATGTACTACCCACGGGAAACCTTTTAGACATTTTCAGCAGGGAGGAAACGTCAGATGGGCTGAGAAGAGTGACCATTCTTGCTACCCAGATTAACGGTCGGGCAGGGCTGACGACAGGGAAGAGTGAGGAGACCAATTCAATAGTCTAAAGAGGGGGTAGGCGACCCAAGGAGGGATTGACAGCTCTGAGGAGACAAATTGACTCCAGCTCTTCATCCTGTACCTTTCACCATTTCTGTATGTTCTGAAGTGGAACCTGGCAGCTGGCATTTTAAGAAAGAAATGACTTCAGAGCCCCAGGTTCCCAAAGCATTTATACTTCCTTCCCTCAGAAGGAGATAAGCCCGCAGGAGCATCTTAAGTAATTAATGATTCAACATGGTGCGTTTGCAAAATGAAATGGAATCGGCTGGAAGTCTCCTTTTAAGCTATAAAAATTCAAAGGACACAAGAAGGCTGGTTTGTGATTGTTGCTTTTCCTGAACAAAAATTAAACTGATTACAAGGAGCTGACAATGAGCCTGTATCTTGCAGAAGTAATGTCTCTGACATTTTGTTGAGTGTTTAGCACAAATATTCAAATTTATCATTCTTGAGAAAAATGAGGATGAAATATTATTTTGATCCCATAATGCTTGACTGTATTCTTATTTGCGTTCATGCATAATTAATGGAATATTAAAAGAATTCTGACTCTGTCTTACTGATTTTTAAAACCCTTTTACAATTCTATACATGCATACAGTGCATTTTGATCAAACAAATCCTCTTTTATCTTTCTTCAACTTCTGCTGAACTTCCTCTTCCCACAAGTTCTTTTATTATTTTTGTGATATTGTTGTTTTTGTGACTTGCTGAGTTTTATTAGTGTCTCTTACATAAGCATTGCTGGGGTTTTATTTACTGGAGCTTGAGAAACTAGTCAGTGTCTATTGTCCCTTACCAATAGCCATAACTTGCCAATAGCTTCTCAAATTAAGGGCTATGATAGATATTCATAGAATCAAGTTTTATTCATGGATATGAATGTCACTTCAAGAAAATAAATATGTGTACCCATGTTGAAACCCTGGAACCCATTTGTGAATTTAATCTCTAGATAATTATTTCATAATCTATATTAGGTGCATTTATATGGTATCAAAAAGCCTACACATGTGACTTTATTTAAATAGTTCAACAATTTTGTGTTATTATTTCTACCCTATACATAGATATGAAAAATTGTCCTCCTAGTTTGATATCAGATGATTACTGACATTTCTAAGCTTGTTTCAGCATATATAATTGGATCTTATTGACCCTATTGGGTAGGGCTACCATGAAGACATCAGTCCCTGAATGATGAACTTAGCACAGTAGAGCCCAATGTATTGCTATCACTATCACTTAAGGCCACCAGCTTTGATTCTAGATTTCTTATGTCTTTTTTTAGTAACTGCAATATAGCTTTCCACTTCCTTGTACATGATCTTGCAGGGCATAGTCTTTTTTTTTCCTTCTATTGTGAGCCTTATATGCATTTACATGAAGTTTCTCACTTCATCTGCCACAATTAAACTAAATAGATCTTCCAAATATTGGGTTTGGTTGTATTCCTTCCTTATGATTTCTCAGGAAAGTAGCTCATTTTTACCAACCAAGGACCTTTGAGATCTTCCTAATTTCCTCGTGAGTGCTAAAACTAGGTCGTCATTCAGAAAAGCAGTGTTATAGAAGTTACTGAGTGTCTACATTAGTTATCTGATGCTGGGTGAAGGCATACTCCCTTTCTCTGTCACTGCCATTGGAAGCCACATTTCATTGTATTGCACTGGAAATGTCATATCTGTGCCCTGGCGAAACATATTCTGTCTCATACCATGCAGAGATAAGACCATATTAATATGGCTATCCAACCTGCTATAGTTGATGAGATAAAAATGCTGGTAACGGCTTTGCTACTATTTAAGAGCTCGAGCTACTTGGTCCTCTAGATGCTGACAATGAGAATGCAAGACCTTTCCCAATACATGGTTTGGGAGTGCTTTATAATGTTAAAATGAATATTTTTGAGCTTTCTATCTCACCCCTGAATGTTTAAAATGTAAATGATGTGAATGTGAATGGCTTGTCTCCAGGGATGGGGATGGGTGGAGTTGCATATGATTTAAGTAGTTCCTATGATGAACTTCCCTGTGAAGTGATAGAATAGTTATGCACTATGCAAAGTGATGAAATGTCAGAACTTCATACATGCACATGAATGTGTGTATGTTAAGATGGATGAATTGCCAATGTGGTCTGTAGCTTAGTTTTTAATATAGTAACAGCAGTTACTATAGTCATGGAAGATGTTATCATTGGAAGAAAATGAATAAAAGGGATGTTTGAACTTTCTGTAGTATATGTGAGGCTAAAGTCATTTTAAATTAAAAGCATTCAAAATACAAGGAAGGTAGCTTGCAAACTTCATTTGTGATAACAAAGACTAAAAATCAACAATGGAGCTGGAAGGTGGTGGTACATGCCTTTACTATCAGCACTCAGGAGTCAGAGGCAAGAGGATCTCGATGAGTTTGAGGCCAGCCTGTTCTGCAGAGCAAGTTCCAGGACAGGCTCCAAAGCTACACAGAGAAACCCTGTCTCAAAAAAACAAAAACAAAAAACAAAGAAACAAGCAAAACATCAACAATGTAAAGACCAGCTGTCAAACTCTCTGTTCAGTCGAGGAGAGTGAAGCATCATTTCACCCACTGAGCAGCCTCCAGAATACAGAAGGAAGCAGGGTTTTGTCAATGAGATCAATGTGTAGTTATAGCTTAGTGGTGGAATGCCTAGGAAACTGGAGAGCGTTCTAAGTAAAACACACACACACACACACACACACACTGCATGCTGCAGATGCAGGTGCAAGTGTACACATCCTAGAGAGACTCCAGGTTAGCTGCTTACAGCCTTATGCATGGATTTGCAAACACACTGTTGAATTTTCATGCTTCTTCCACTAACACAACTGTATAATAATGACCTTGACCATTCCTGCTTGTGAGCCAGCTACTGCTCTATGTTCATCCCTAATTATCTAATCTATGCCTTGAAAGGCTTTATCTTAGAAGACAAAGCGTTACCTTCACAGCCAGTTTACATCTTATCATTCCTTGAGCTGGAACTAGTCATTTTACCTCTTTATATTCCAGATTACTCGTCTCTAAATGTGGACCTAAATTATTATATAATTAGCAAGATAATTAATTTTATGCATCCAAAGTATTATCATAAAAATTCTAAGACTACATTTAGCATATGGGCACCACCTATCGTTGCTGTCAGTGCCACCACCACTACTATTATATAAACACTCCCATTTTCCTTTGCAACTCTATCTTTGGGGATACTTTTGGTGTCTGCTATGCCATACTGAGCTTCTTCCTTTCTTCCGATGAAAAGTCCTTCCTGGCTTCCCCAGTCTTGGTATGCAATGGTTAGCTTTGCTATCAGAAGAGAGTTCAACACAACATAGCTGAAAGTTACACACAAACATATCTTCCATCCTGTGCCATCAGGATCATCTAAAATGGTGTACCTTCTTTCATGGAGAGACTTACACAAAAGGCTCAGACTCTCAGTGTCGATATGCCTCACTAGGTTCCATCATGAATGATAGTTTTAGGGCAAGCAACTAGCATTTTAAATAATCATGATGTTCAGGAAAATGGCATCTAATTTTAATGCTTTTAACCAGTGCTCCCTTTCAAGGCACAAAGCAGCCAGACTTCCTTTTCACTGAAGAGATCGCTAATGTGATGACACCCAAACCATCAGCTGCCTCCCACATGCACACTGACAGCTGGGGTTCTTTCAGCCTTCCCTGCCATTATTGTCCTCTCTGTTTGCCTTTCTTTCTTATTAGATTGAAATGGTAGCATTTTATGGGAGTTGAGTCCAGGGGGTTCTTGCAGATTGACAGACATAATTATCACATTTGCTTCCCAGCATGTGGTATCTAATAGTCACCATATTTATCCAGCACTAATCAGAAAATATTTCAATCATTTGGAAAGGGATTTTTTCCCCCCAAACACAGCACTACCTAGGGAACTCATCCAATAATCATAGTCTTCATTTTTGTTATGAGGTTATATTCTTCCCTTGGCTTTATCTGCAAGCTGAATTTATCACCCAAGGACTGGGGCTTTGATGAAGCATTTGATGGGCAGATTGATGGGTTTGACAAGAAGCCATTCACTGACGGAAGCTGGGGCAATGTGGGGAATCTTCCATGAAGGGAGTAATGAAAGTGTGCTGGATTAAAGGAAACAGAATATGGGTAACTACAGTTTGAAAACATTTGTAAAAAGAAAAAAAAAAGAAGAACATGGTTATACCAGAGCACTGTCTTATTTGTTGTTTGCAGCACAGCACTGAGGGTTGTGGCTCTGGGTGTTGTAACAAATTTAAGGATAAACTAATCTGGTTATTTTTCTTCTTTTCTGATGTGAAATCACCAGACCTTTCCCACTATCCTGGAGTCATTTAGTGTGTGTAAGCTCAGAATTTACAGAAAAAAATCAAGTCATGAATGAGATTTATAAGGAGTAAATGCATTTTTCATAGTCCATGTTAGCCTTTATTTGCAGTGATAGAATAAAGCTTCAACCATATGTGGCTCCAATTCCATCTTCCATCTTTGACCAAACTACCAAGTTTTGTCACCCAAGTATCAAGAGGAATCATAGCTGAAAGCTCAAAAACCTCACTTGATAATGTAAATGACAATAATGGTAGTGAGATTTGTGGGTACAGGTGAAGAAGAAAGCTATGTAATCATTAGCATTGCACATGTTACAGCTGTCAGGTTTCTAGGGCTATATAGTCGTTATGCTATTAAGCCCTTCCACCTGCAAGGAGTAGGTGGCATTACTTAACAGCAGTTTAGAAAGAAGGTTTCAAGTATTAAGCAAATGTCTGCATGCCAGGCAATCTTGAAATGATAGAGATACAATTGTCTAAATGTAGCCTTTCCCTTCACCACAATGTCATGCTGGCTGCAATGTATATCTCCTCCTACAGTTTCTCCTTCATCTTTTTGTACAATATCTGTTTATTGGGAAATATTTTTTTATTTTGCATTCCAGACCTTCCCTCCTCCCCTCCACCAAGTCCCTCCACCATGCTTCACCCCAATCCCCACTCCCCAATCCATTCCTTCTCCATTTTTGTTCAATAAAGGGCAGGCATCCTATGAATATTGACAAAACATGGCATATCAAGTTGTAGTAAGACTAAGCACCTCGTCTTGCATTAAGCATGGGCAAGGCAATCCAGTAAGAGGAAGAGGGTCCCCCCAAAACAATATGGGAGTCAGAGACAGCCTCTGTTCACACTGTTGGGAGTCCCCAAAGAAGACCAACCTACACAACTATCACATATATGCAGAAGGTCTAGGGCAGCCCCATGTTGTTAGGTCAGTCTCTGTGAAGCCCTTTGAGGCAAGGTTAGTTGATTCTGTGGGTTTTCTTGCAGTGTCCCGGCCCCTCTGGCTCCTACAGTCCTTCTTCCTGCTGCTCTGCAGGATTCCCTGAGCTCCCCAAGTTTGGCTTTAGGTCTCTGCATCTGTTTTCACCAGTTGCTGGATGAATACTCTCTAATGACTATTGGGCTAGGTACAAATCTTGAGTATAGCAGAATAGTATTAGGTATCATTACCTTGACATTTTTTTTCTTCCAGATCTGTTTGATTCTATCTTAGATCTCTGGGTCACCCAGTCTGTGGGTCCTGGTGCTCCACGTGGTGTCAGAGGTGGGCTTTTTCTCCTTTCATGGGTTTTAGGCTAGATCAGCCATTGGTTTACCACTCCCTCAATCTCTAGACCTCCTTTACCCCAGCACACTTCATAGGCAGGGCACATGTACACCTTCTTATGCCTGAACCAGAAGTTCGAGAATGTTCATATGCATTGGGAGTGAGGAATGAACCTGGTTTTTCTTTAGGGAAAAGTTCAACAAAATCAGTGAAAGATGCACATGTTCAGGCAGAGATGAAAGTCCAACATTGATGGAAGTTAAAAGTGAACAAACACAGTCAGTTAATTTTGATCCTCCAGTTGCTGTGAGTCTTCTGGGGAGGTCCATCAAATGGTCCACTGGCTTCCTTGTCTGTTTATTTTAGTTTGTTTGTAAGCTCAGGGAGCAGAAACCCATTTCTTCTCTGTGGCACACACATAAAAGTTAAATAACACTTCTATTAAAAGACACCAGGAAGGCTCATTCCCATTTTCTTTGGAGACCTATTTACTGCTATTCTTTCTCTAGTGTGACCATCTTAAGAAAGAATAATTTAATTTTCCAGTGGCATGGCAAACTTGCTTTAGTTATTAGCAATCATTTTCAGGGTAAAAAAAATAAAGGAAGGAAATCTGAGCCACGCTGAATGTTTTAGGCATTGTGGGGTGTACTAGTGAGTATTTTCTAGAGAAACAGAGTATGTGTACATGTATGTATAAAAGAGTAGTTACTAGAATGTCTTAGAACTGATGCAGGCAGCATAGTCCGGTAGTGGTTGTGTGCTAGAGAGATGGAGCACTCCAGTATATGAAAGGGGATGTCTCATCAGTCCTGAGCAGTTGCTGAAGGCCTAGAACCTTCCTAGAGGATTGCTGGTCATCAGTCAATGTTGAAAGTTAAAGAATCCAAACTCTGGATTCTAAAGCCAGCAAAAACTGCTGCTGCAGCAGCACAGAAAGAGGCGCTACAAGCAAGAAGGTGAGATAGGCAGGAAAGCAATATGGCATTCTCCTGGAAAATCTTTATAACAGACCAGCTAGAGAGATGGTGTTTCCTGTTCTGGGAGATAGAGGTCTCTCCTCAGGTGATCCTTCCTGGAAATGCCTTTGCAGACCTGATTAGTTGAGCTACTTGAAAATAAAAGCTAGTCATCACTCTGGGAAAGGAAAACATGGATACAGAACTTATTTAAAATGACAGGTTAGTATGGGAGTCTGCTTGACATACAGAATGCCAATAGCAGTTGGTTGAGGGGATCATCACAATAAAGTTCAGATGAAGAAAATGCTACACATAGAGGTGATGCCCATGACTAAGGATGTAGAACACAGGGTCAAGGGACTGGGCTGCACATGGGCTTCACTGCAGGCCAGATGTGAAGCTAAATGGGTAATGCCCCTCATGGTCAGGGTGGACATGGAAATCCTTTCTGAAGAAGGAAAATCTGACCTGATACCCAGAGGATGAACAAGTACTGGCGAAAGATATTTTTAAAATAATGATGTTGTTGATAATGATGATGTAATAAATACAAAAGAACCAATGGCAAGGAGCTACTATTACTGAGAAAGAACAAAAGTTATAGTGACTGGGGAAGGCTGTATGAACAATGGTAGAGCCAAGAGATCCCCAAAAGTGCAATATGATTTCAAGGCCTTACAATTCTTTGTTAATCCTATTGAGTAAGGCTCAAAATCCAGAGTAAAAGCGGAGTACAGAACTGTCCATTGATTTTCATATTCTAGAGACCTCAGCAAGAACAATTCCCATGTTATGTCATTGACAGAAACTAGATCAGGAGACAGGCCAGACTGAGAAGTACAGAGAGCAAGCATCCACAACTTTATCAGGAAGATGTTTTCCCCTTGAAAACTTTCAAGGACAATGTGGAGTCAAAGGAGAGTTAGTGAAAGGAGACAAAACCATGTGTGGATTGCTGATAGGATTGATCTAAGAAAAAGATGAAGAGCCATGAAATGCAAGATAGGGAGAGATTGATTACCCAGAAATGTGCTGTATTTGATTCCTACCCTTGGGACGAAAAGGACTTATGTATATTTAAAAGCTTTGGATGAACATCTCTTCCTGTTCATCTTGACCCATATTGTGATCATCTGTATCTTGGATGAAGCTAAATTACATCAATATGTAATACATTTGCTGTTTTTATTTGCAGTGGTTTTTTTTTCTTCGAAAGCTCATTGATTGATTCTCTCCTTTGTGATAATTAAATGAGATAATTGGCCAATTGACTTATTATCTCATATACTCAAAAGATATGTTTGACTGTGTTCAATATGCCAAATACTATACTAAATCTAGTGATAGACAGATAACATTTACACAGAAATCCTGCTAGCAAGAAATTCTTTCTCTCAAGAGTTGAAGGAATATCGCACAGCATACATCAAGGCCTTCTGTATAGGTCTGTTACTACAGCAAATTCTTTTCCTTTTTAACTCTGTGATATTAGAAAGATAAAGAAATCATCCAGAAAGCCTTATGCATTTTCATATATTTTTTCTTTCATCAAACTACTTTATCTTTTATGTGTGTATATGTGTTTGTGTGTGTCTGTGTTTCTCTCTCTCTCTCTCTCTCTCTCTCTCTCTCTCTCTGTGTATGAGTACACATGATTATAAAGATGCATGTGCATCTGTATTCACATGTGTATCAAGGGCAGAGTGAAGTCATGATGTCATCAATGTGAAACATCATTGTGCAGTTGGGTTGATATCTACCTAAAGAACCAGAAACACCCAGATATATCTAGTTATTTTTCTCAAAGAAAGGAAGCAGCAGTTCCACATAATGGAGTTCTGAAAATGTTTACATAGATTTATGGAAATAAAGCTACAGCTAAACTGCTCACCAACACATGCATGTATAAAAAGCTATGCCATAAAGTGATATTGCCCTTTAACAAAATGGTATTGACTACTGACACATGAAATATCATTGAAGAATCTCAAAATTATTACAACAAGAGAAAGAAGCGATACAAGAAATAATGTAGTAAAAATATTATGGTGGCAGAATAACATTTGATCACCATGTGTAGAAATCTATTAGAACAAAAACAAGGAAAATTTCTGCTGGAAATAACCTGATTCTTGATTGGAGTAATGTGACATGATCATTAAATTGTGTTGTTAGCATGGTAAGTTGAATTTTGAGTGATGCTGATGCCTTTAGCTCTGCTTTTGCTCCAAAAGATTACAGAAGCCATCCAAGGACTTTAAGCGTAAGAGAAATTCGAGGTATCTCTGCTGGCTTGGAGAAGTAGGAACTATAGGAGGTTTGAGAAGCCAGAAGCCCTGTCTCACTCATAGCCAGCCAGTGTTTGTGGACCTGAGACCACTACAGATTTAAATATGTATTTTGCAAAGAGACAAAAGCCCAGGTTGCTTGTCAGTTTTATATGGGGCCTTGTTGAATCCTACATGGAGAACTGAGTCAGCCACAAGAGTTCTAACTAAGTGTAGGAAAATAAGTTGTGCTTCTTTAGAGAATTGTTTGTTTGTTTGTTCAGCAGTCATCAAAATTGAATGTGCTGGAATTTCACTGTACTTGCTCATGGATTTGCCCTTGCTCCTTATGTGGATATGCATTTGTGCATGATTGTTTATATAAAGGGTTTGGTAGGTATACATGCACAGTAAGTTATGAATACAAAATGGATAAGCTACTGGTTACTGCATCTCCTGTGGGCACAGTGAGTAGCTTCTGCCTTATTGCTGGTGAGGTATAAAAAATCGTATGTGACAAACAGGTTTCTCGAGTGTTTAAACTGGGCTAACCATAGAAATGAGAGAAAGCTAGCAAAAAAGACCTGACCTGAGCTTGTAGGAGCTCCTGGACTCTAGATTGACAGTTAGGGAGCCTGCATGGAACCAAACTAGACCTTCTGCATGTGGGCGACAGTCATGTAGCTTAGTCTGTTTGTGGAACCCTTGGCAGTTTGACCAGAATCCATCCCTCGTGCATGAGCTGGCCTTTTGGAGCCCTTGGCCTTTTGGAGCCCATGCCCTATGGTGGGATGTCTTGCTCAGCCTCCCTGTAGTGGAAAGGGGCTTGGCCCTTTGTTGACTCCTCATGGAAGGCCTTACCCTTTCTGAGAAATGTATGGGGGGGTGGGTTGGGGAGGACATTGCGGGTAAGAGGCTGAGTGGAAGGACGGGGAAATGGTGGTTGGTACATAAAATAAATAATTAAAAAAGAAACCAATTACTGCAGAAGCTTCCTAAATACATGCATATATATNTATATATATGGAGTTTAAATTGGGTTAACCTATAATTCCAGGATAATGCCTCTTCCAGATACCATAGGCTATCAAATATAAAAGTACAATATAAGGAATCAATTACTCCTTTTCAAGTTGTTTGTTATTGAGATCTCATAGAAACACCAGATAATACAAGATATTTACTATTGGTTTTGGTTACCATCAAGAATTTGATAGTAAGACCTTATTGCTAAAGACCAAATACATGAGTCAGAGGGCATAGAGAAACCAACCTGGTATCTACCTGGAAGCTTTATCCCTATTTAGTAACCTTCATAGTAATGTCAGGAAAAAAACCCCACAATTAACGTTCTTACATAGCTATGAATTCTGTGAGCTATATTAATAACTGGCCTGGCAAAATAAACCTACAGGTGCAATAATGGAATGATTGTTATGGGGGTAAACCACCCCACTTTGATTGGACTTATCCACAAAACAGAACTCATGTGTGGTGCTATTAATTGGTTCAAAAGCTGGTGGCTCAATCCTAGGCCAAAGAGGAGAACCTAGTATTCTTATTCTGCTAAAAGGTCATGATAATACATTCCCCCCAAGTTCTCTTCTTTACACCCATAGATAAGTGCACTTCTCAGCTCTCATCAGAGAACCTTCTTTTTGCATTAGATGGTGACTAATACAGAGACCTCTGTTCAGAGAATAAGAGACTGTGAAGTGCTTAGCCTTAAATGAGACATCTCTGTAATAACTCATTCCCCCAAGATACAGGGAATGTTGTGGAAGAGAAGACAGACTGTGGGAGCCTAAAGTAATGAATGTTAGAGAAACATTATTTTCAGGGTCTTGCAAGATTGTTTCACACTTCAACAGTGACTGCATGCATAAGACCAAATATATATATATCCCAGCATGGACTGTGGTGGGGTGGTAAATCATAAAATCTGACCCATAACTTATTGTCAGCTGATGGTTCCTGGGAAAGGAAGAAGCTATTTTGCATTAGATTTTTTGTCCCTTGAGAGGCTGTCACAACTCCAGGAAATGGTTCTACATTTATGCACATATTAAAAGGACAAAATGGATTTGGTGGACTTTTTAAACACATGAAGTTGGAAAAGGAACATGGTGAGGGCAATGGAGAAGGAATTGGAAAGGTGGATTGAGGTAGAAATGTTCAAAACACATTATATACTTTCAGGAAATTGTGAAACAATAAAATGCAAAGTAAATAATTTAAAAACAGAAGATACCAGACCTGGGGGAGTGAGAGAACTTAATCTACAGAATTGGTATTCATAGTTATGGATGCAGAGAGCTCAAGATCAGACAGTCAGAGAAGCTAAAACTGTTGAGGACTGATAAGGACCACTGCTTTGATTTGAGGACAGTTATCTTGAAGCATCCTCCCATGGAAGAGACTGAGCTCCCTGGTCTCTTGTATAAGTACTACTCATTTGCAGCCTTATTTAACTTGGCTACTTCCAGAAAGAATTTATCTCCACAAAACCACACTCGATAAAGTGACTCTTGTATGCAAATTTTGAGGAGATTTGACACAGTACGCAATGTTTTTCACCCACCCTTACACCAAACGTCGTGTGTGTGTGTGTGTGTGTGTGTGTGT
>LOEQ01004260.1:270681-284891 GCA_001685075.1 Bramus lutescens
TAAACGAATACAATTTGTGTGTTGTTATTTCGGGGTATAAGCTAGCCGTGCAGGAGCTGGGCCAGACAAAAAGCAGGCCTGCTCCCCCTATTACTACAGGGCTACACAACAGGATCAGGAAATCAAAGTGTGTAGGGTAAGGAGGGAGAAAAGGAGGCAGAGAGGGAGGGAGGAAAAAAGAAGAAGCAAAAATGGAAAGAAGAAAATCAAGAAAAAGGAGAGTACGATTGAGGGATACTTAAAACACTTGTCATAGAAATAATTTCTATTCAAAAAATTTGCAAAATTGTTCTTAAATCTCTGTTGATACCGTGTTTCCAGACTCAATGACAAAATGTTCATTAGGAGTCCCTAGGATCACATCTTTTGTTTTCCACATCACAGCTGGATGAATAAAACATAAAGACTCTCACTTAAAACCCAACAACAATTCCTGTCTTACAGTATTTATGCATTTGTGAAATAGTCTCTTGTATGTAGAGTCTTTGATTTGCCCATAACCAGTGAATTATGAAAAAGGTAACTGTCATGACTGCATATTATAAGATAGTGCCTTCCCTCTAGGTTTACTCTGAAGATTATTCCAGCAAGTTTGGTGAGGTAAATAGCCATAGTGAGGAAGACCACATAGTTAGAAACTGCACATAACTTCTAAGCATGTAGCAGCCTGCAGGGATCAGTCACCAAGGGACTGAATGAGCATCTTTCCTCATCCAAGCCTCCAAATAAGGCCATAGCCCAACCAAAATCTTGATTACAGCCTTGGGAGGCACTGAGCAAATGACTCAGCTGAGCTGTAGATGGACTATTAGCCAATAAAAACAGACAGGCATCAAATGTGTGTTTTGTTGATGTCATTAAATTTGCAGCAATGTATACTGAATAGAAAACTAACTAATCTTGGGTGACAATCATTTTATCTCTTAGCTTTCTATTTTGTAAAATACTACTAAAATTTTAGATGTGGTAGTGTAAGCATGGTAATGATAATATACATAAACATGTTCTAATTACCATACAAGAATACTAATATAAGCTTAGCTATTATTATGCCTTATTATTACATGCTACTCTGAAATGATTGAAGATATCCTTTAAAGTTTTTTTTTTAAACCAAGGTTTTTGTGGAACTTTGACTTGCGGTTTCTTTCTTATTTTGGTCCACATTTTCAGTTCCCTTCATAAGTTCCTCTTCTCTGTAAGACATCCCTCGAGCCTGCTTGCCTTCACTATCTCTTAAAACTTACAGGGAATAAGAATTCTTGCTCCATGCTCTTTTTAGAACCATAAGTTCACCTTTGTAGGCATATTGATTGTCAATGAAAACAAACATGAAGTAAAAATGTGTATTAAAATGAACACAGCACTTTGGATGCCTAAATGCCTAATATTCTTAAGGTTTTGGCCAAGTAAGTTCATTTTTTTTAGAAAATGCTTAGCATATATATATATATATATANTATATATATATATAATATGTGTGTGCATGTGTACACACTCAAATTGTGTAATCAATTCACATTTAATTCAATTTAAGTTAGCCCAAAATATAATTATTAATGGGGTTAAGGAAAAGCGGGGCTCACAGAGACAAGAGGCAGTTCAACAAATGGGAAAAGGCTATATTTAGACAAAAAGTTGGAGTCAAAGTCTTCTGTTTATTGACAGCCGTGCATCCTTGGACAAGTGGCTTAACTGTTCTGTTTTTCTGTTCCCTAATGGCAGAATGAGGGCAGTAACACTTATCTTAGAAAACTATCCAAAGCTACCCACACCTGTTAGTAACAACTTCAATACATTATGGTTCTACTTCTCTTTGTCAAAGTACTGGTGAAGGGCCTTGTTTAGGAGTATTTCCAACATGAATAGATGATCAATGGATAGATAGGTAGATGACAGATAGAGAGACAGATAAATAAGGAAAAACTTAAAATTCGACAAAAAGAAAGATGAAGTCTTCATGGAATAAATAAGGTGGTGGTTGACATTTCTTGATAGTTTTCCAGGAAAATGTCATGCCAGAGGTGAAGGAGCTTTTAAAGACCTCTTCAATTTTCTGAGAGAAAAAAAACATCTTAGAAAATACACTTGTGTTCCAGGAAGCCTCAGGAGAGTCTTGCTCTTCATGAATAATGTTGCTATAATTTAGAAACTCTGAGTTATGAGAGCAAACCCTTGATAGTTTAGGCTCCCTTAACACTGAACCATGCTCACACCCATGTCTGTGCATAAGGCCTCAGAACAATCAAGTCATCAGTGGCCACAGTAAGAGAACATCGTTAGAACTCTATGAACAGGGTTTGAATGGGAATTTCTTCTAGAACTGAGACAGCTCTTGGCTTGTTGAAAGGTCTGTTGTTTGTTTGGTGAGGAGTCTGTGTAAAGGATACTCTTGAGATTTTCACAGAAAGAATTTATCTCAGGAGAAAATAGAGCTAAAATTCAAAAAAAGGCCCTCTGTACATAAAAGGTAGATAAAAAGAAACAAGGAATGTCCACAAGTCTTATCTGCTGACCACTTCTGCACTCTATACCACACTCACATACTGGAGGATTTGATAAGAAAAGATATTAAAACCCAGAGAAAAGTCTCACTGAAGCCGCTGTTAGTCCTAAGAACATGAAACAATTTCTTTTGGTATGTATTATGAGTAATGAGGGATCCAAGAGTCTGTCCCAGGGGAAACCATTGTAAAACTTCATCAATAAAGATGAAGCATAGCCCAAGATGAACAAAAATAGCGAGAAGCCCACAAACGCCCTGTGAAGATGTTCTGAAGCACTTGTGAGGCATGAGGACATATCTGGATACTAGCATTTCATTATAAAGGGGCAATGACAGGAAAATGCTACTTCTATCACTGTGTGGTACTCCAAATCTCTAGACTGGCCACACCCTGAAGCACGTCAATATGTAAATTGATGGATATTTTCCAATTTTGCTATAATATATCAGCCAGTGAGATAGCAACTTAAAGTAGTGTCTGTCCATGTGTGAAATAGCTTCTTGGGACAAGCTATACAGTATCTGAGTCATCAGTTAGGACACTTGCTGGTATTGGGGGCTATACAGTGATGTTGGTATCAATTTCTCTACACACTATCCTGTCATCCATCCCACAGTACACTTGGGCATGTTCTCTCTGCTTCTAAGCCAGGAATGTGGGTTCCCGAGGAAAAGAAATAGCTCAGTGGATAAGATGCTTGCTACATAAATGTGAGGAATGAAATTTGAATCCCAGTATCCAATCCACATTAAAAAGCTAACAGTGTGAACATGAAGGCCTATTTGCCAACTAAGTCCTTTGGAGGCAGAAATGTTACACCAAGACAAAAGTGATCAGGGTGTGCTGGGATCAGCAAAAAACTCTGTCTTGGATAATAAAGTAGAAAAATAGAGAGAATCATAACAAACTCTGGCCTCCACAATATCTTCACAAACAGGTATAGCTACACATATGCAAATACAATACACAGATGCTTATAAGCAACACACACACAAGAACACATGAAACACGAAACAACAAAAGAACTGCAGCACCTGGTCCGTTCAAGAGACCCCTTGCCGATAAGAACCCTCCCCCTAGATTGAGTCACTACATTCTTCAGACCCCTCTTTCCTGACTGGCCTCGTTGGCTGCTTCAGACCTTTCTCTTACCTTTTCTTTCTTTGCAGTAGCAGATTTAATCTTTGACATTCCTCTAAGATTCTGACTCTGATGTTTTCTGAACCAGATTTTTTGTGGCTTATGTTCTGACATCTGGATGTCGCTGTGGCTGCTAGTCTTTTATCTCTGCCTACAGCTCAGTTAGAGCAGTAGTTCCTGGCCCACCCCTTA
Organism: Bramus lutescens; assembly: GCA_001685075.1. Lineage (NCBI taxonomy): Eukaryota > Metazoa > Chordata > Mammalia > Rodentia > Cricetidae > Bramus > Bramus lutescens. Next base: position 274,521 of record LOEQ01004260.1, read on the forward strand.
CCCTTTCTAGTCTCCATATGAAATTCGTCACTTAAATGAACACAGTTGCAGGCCTCTGTTAACCCCTCCTTTCCGCCTTCCCTCTTCCCACTCTCTCTACTGTTTTCCCCTCCCTTTTCCCCCTCCCTCCTGGTAGCCTATTATTCTTCAACATGCCCTGCTATGACCTGCTCATCTACTCAGACTACCAATAAACAGCCTGTCCACTTGACCGGAAAATGCGAACTCAGAGAGAAGTGATGACAGTGAATACTAACTAGGACATATTCTGAAGGACAGTTCTATTCATGAAATCATAGTATGCCTTCCACAAGTGGGGCAAGCTGATGGAGTGACACGTAGGATAACTTCCAACCAGTATAAGGGAGAAGGAAACAAAGCCTTGCTGACATACCCAAAGAGAAGTACTCCTGTCTACCTGGGCTGCACAGTACGTCAGGCATTTTTCTCCAGAGGACAATTCCCCACAGATCATAGAGCAGAGATGTCCTTCTTAGTGAACAAGTGCCATCACCAGTCAGTAGCTGTTGATTCCCATTTGAGACTTCCCATTTTCCCACATAAACAGCAGCAACAGATGGTTATAGACATACCTAAAAGTAATCAAACCAGGCAGAGAAGCGCTATTCATAGTGGTGGAAGGAAAAAGAGTGAGGTTTTCAGTGAGTGTCAGAACACTTGTAGAAGACAAAGGACCTATGAGAGCTCTCAGGAAATGTGTATTTCACTTACAGGTCTGTCAGGAGCCAATAATCCTCAGTCCATTCAAGTCATATCTTCAACTATTACTTCTCTCCAGTCTATGAAAACATTCTCGTTTCTTGTCTAATATACTTACTGGGATTGATTTATGTCTCGACAAATTAGGTGGGGCTGCCCTGTGCTTCACACATCCTTACACTCCTCTTTGGGAAGCTGGCATCACATTTCACTACCGAAGCACCTGACAATTGTCCAAAATATACAAAAAACGTTGCAAAGGGTATGTTAACCACATGGCTAGAGGCCAAGAGTTTAGAACAAAAGCCTCAAAATGTCCTCTTAGCTGATTGCCACCTTAGTAGCTGTTGGCTGTAAGCACTTGTCCATGGTGAATAAACATTTTTTTAAGGGGCAAATTTAACATTTTGTTAAATGTCAAGGAGGCTTTAGTCATGTAAAATGATAGGCTATTCTTTTTGAAGAAAGAAGAGAGTCTATAAAGACTATTAAAGCCAGCATGATCCAGGGGAACTTATAGTTCAATAATTTATTTCTCAGATGAATAAATGAAAGCCCAAGATGGAACAGTATACTTACACAATCTACATTGAAGAAAGCTTGGAAAAGTGATGCTTCCCATTGTTGCAAAGAAATTTAAAGACAGCATTCTTATTTTTCAGATTGGTGCTTACATTGCATCATGACTTTATGTAGAGTAGTTGGTGTAGTGGTACACACCTATAATCCCAGCACTTGTGAGGCAGGCAGGTGGATCTCTGTGAGTTCAAAGACAGGATGGTCTACAGAGTGAGCTCCAGAACAGCCAAAGTTGCACAGAGAAACCCTGTATCAAAAAACCAAAAATTGAAAATAAAAATAAAAGAAACATAGTTTAAAATAAAGCCACGTGAAGATGGAAAATACACAGAGAATCTGGATACTGTATATTATTGTGTTGTCTTTGAATTGTTTGATGGCCGAGGAAGGAACAACAAATACTAAAAGATATTTGATTATGAATGCTGCTGAATTAATCCAACATATGTATTTTGAAAATGCTTTGACTTAAAAATTTAAGTCAAAAGATATGTTATTTTAGAGATGAGGTTTTGGATTAAAGGTGTGTGCCACCACACCAACTACTCTCTCTTTTTTTTTTCTTTAAAGGACTTTATTCTTTTTCTTTCCTCTCCTAAGCCTACACATATTTTTAAACACACTGTAAACCATTTAGAGGTTTTATTTTTCATCTGAATCTATCTTTACTGCATATCTCTCTTCTTCTGACAACCTGAGTCGTTAATTTGCTAAGCATCATGGTTAGGATTAAAGCCTTGGTTTTGATGGCTGTATTCACCCCATTCCTTAGCTTTCTAAGAATCTGGCTTCATGGCAGATGTACTGGCAGCAGCCATGTTTGTTGCCACAACTGTATGGAGTTTCAAAGTCCTTGCCACCACCAAGAAGTATGCTGTCAGCTATTCATCAACACCATTTAAGTGTTTGGTGGCAGGGCCTCTTATAAGATCTGAAAGGTTTTGATTCTACTGCATGTACTGGCTTTGTTGGTGCCTAATCTGGTTGGATGCTTACCTTCTTAGACCTGGATGAAGGGGGGAGGACCTTGGACTTCCCACAGGGCAAGGAACCCGGATTGATCTCTGGATTGGAGAGTGAGGGGGAGGGGAAGTGGGGGGTATGGGAGGGAAAGAGGTGGAAATTTTTAATAAAAAAGAAACTAAAAATAAAATAAAAAAAGGTTTTTACAGCTAAACTTGAGTCAGGAAGACTCTCTTAAATGAGATGCACTTGCCTCTAGCAACCAGCCTACCTGAGAAAATGTTTCTACCAAGAAGCTGTGTTTAACTCTGTTCTTTTGTGTCTAGAATTACTTCACATGCTCTCTCAGGTTTTATGTGGCTGTAGTTGTTCATGTTGGAGCCATTTGTTGACATAAGTTTCTGTCCTGCCCAGTCCTGCAGCTGTTCAGTCCCAAAGAAACACATAGAGGCTTACATTAATTATAAACTTGTTGGCCTATTAGTTCATGCTTTCTTATTAACTAACTCTTACATCTTTCATCAACCCATAATTCTTGTCTGTATTAGCCACATTAGGACCTTTATCAGTGAGGCATTCTCATCTTTCTTACTCTGCATCTGAGTGATGACTGCAGACTAAACCTTTTCTCTTCCCAGAATTCTCTTATTCTGGTTGCCCCACCTATGCTTCCTGCTTGGCTATTGGCCAGTCAGCATTTTATTGAACTAATAAAAATGACAAATGTACAGGGTACAAAACCATTGTCCCACAACATCCCTTGCTCACCAATACACACACATGCACCTTACTTTATCAGGAATGGTTTATTTGAATATTACCCACTTGCTGAAAATAAATCCTTAAGACCTGAATGCTGGTTTGTGAGGGAGACTTTTTCATTCTGACAGCTCATAAACTAGTAAACTGATTGCTGTTTCCCTTACAGTCTACTCAAAACCACCCTGTCTCTAAAGCCATCTCCTGAGTCTACAGGCCACCCCACCCCACCAGAATGTCTCCTCTGTCTGCTCTTTGGTAACAGGTAACCTTCTTAGTTCCCTCTAGCACAGAGAAGGATGTCTAGGAATCAATTTTGTATGTTTTTTTTATTTATTTTGTATTCTAAAAAGAAATATTTGTCCTTTCAGAAAAAAATTCAAATAGTGGTTTGTGTGTATGTGTCTGTGTGTGTGTGTGTGTGTGTGTGTTTGTGCTGTAGATGTGTGTTTAAAGAGAGGAAGATCACTACATGACTTTTTCCATATTCATTCCTTGCACAGCCAACTCCCCTTTCCTCACTAAGCTATAACAGTATAATTCAGAGCATTTTGACTCTACTTACCACCAGGCCAATTAGAATGGGCCCTTGAGCTCATGCTACTATAATAACTGCATGTTAGGAAAAAGAAGAAGTCCTGTTGTTGTTGTTGTTGCAATTCTCAGCTCTATGTTCACTCTCTAGATACCTTCAATTGTAATACATTTGTGTTTAAAACAATCCCCATTTCTATTTGATTTTCCTATTTTATATCTCTGAAAAAATTCAATTATTTTTTCTCATAATCTGTTTTGTTCATTTAAGTCTTAAGACTTTTCCTTAGGAAGGTATGATTTAAATATACTTTTTACACTTTTGATACAAAAACAAGATGGAGAATTCTAAGTTCAGAGTTTCTTGTAACAATTTAAAGCTATCTCTTTATTTGCATCTGATTTACCTAGTATCTTCTGACTTTATTTTAGACCCTTGTTTGAAAACAGTCTAATCTGACTTGCACGTTATATTTCTATAACTAACTTTTTAAATTGAATATGGTGTCTGAGTATGATTTTATCTTTTATATATACCCAACTTAAGACTTTTAAAGTATTTTAGATCTATAAATTTGTAGACTATACCAAATTAGAAAATTTTTCTTATATAACCTAATAGATCTTTTCATTCTGCAACATCTGATCTTAAAGCTTCAATTACATTGTACCTAAATCTGGGATTATTTCAAAGTTCAGTGATGTTTCAGGGAAATATTTCTGCTGTTTTCAGTCTTGGATTCTGTGAGAACCTACAAATAGTATGTACTTCTCCCTTTTTCCCTTAAGTTTATCTGCTATTCTCCTCTGCTGTCTCTGGTATTGCACTACCCCTCCCATTCTGAATCCCACAGTTTCATACCTTATATACACATTTTTTCAGATCATTCAATTTGGTACTTCTTGTATTTTCTATGTACTTCTCTGCTCTTGATTTAAATAATATACTATCAATTTTCTGTACTGTTCACCATCCTTGTGTGACTCTTCCGATTGTTGATTTTGGTTGTAATTTATTTATTTCTGCTTTACTTCACAGATAGTCATTTAGGTTGGATTCTTGGGATTGTTTTATTATACATCATCTATTACATCTTGTTTTCACAAATAAAAAAATCAGTGTATATTCTTCATGGAGTGGCTCAACCATTGTTAGGCAGAGCTACAGTAGTGTGTATTTTACAGGTTGCTCTTTCTCACTAATAAGGTGTGGCCAGCAGTCTCTTGTATATGACCTCATGTGATGAATATAAGTATTTCATACTCAAGCTGGCCTTGACTCAAATACTTTCCCACTCAGTGTTCATGGTGGGAACACTACTTACAACCTCCTGTGTTCTATGAATTCTTCTGAGTCTCACTGTAGATTTTAAGTCTTGGTGTTCATCAATAGGTATCATAGCACAGGTTTTTACATCCATTTTTCTTCCCTCCTTAGTGCTTTCACTTTAAAACTCTTAAATTCTAAGTTACTCAGTGTATAAAATAAAGGAATTTGAGCCTTAAATTTCTTGCTTTACTCTACTGTTGTGCTCCAACACACACCTCCAAGTTAACTTCTAGATAAACTTGCAGGAGCCAAGTAATCTCATCACCATGATATCTACAGCTCCATAAGCATAATTATCTGATAATGTTATTGATGATAAATTAATCATAGCTATTGTATTAGTTGTATTTCTGTTGCTTTGAAAGAAAGTAAACAGGGAAGGAAAGGTTTGTTTGTTTGTTTGTTTGTTTGTTTGCTTTGAGCTCACAGTTCCAGGGAATAGAGTCCAAATGGCAGGGAAGGCTCTGCAACATGGGCAGAGCCACAGCATTTGCAGAATACTGCTATTTACTAAATAGTAATAGGCCTAATAAGAACAAATGGTAAGATGAGAAAGAGCATAAAAGTTCTCCAATGTATTTATTGAGACTAAAGACACCAACTTCTTCATTAATATAAAGCTGAATCTCTGTTGCAGCATTTTCAGGACAAACTGTTAAGACAGTTTTTAAAGGATAGTTGATTCTTTTTTATTTTTAAACCTTTAAAGGGCTGACTTAGCTTGGCTTATTTCTTGCTAGTTTTTTTTAAATATATATATATATTAAATTCAATTTTACATTTCAACAACAGTTCTCCTTCCCACACCTCCTTCTGCCATCCCCATTGCCTCACTACAAGCCTACCTCTTATTCACTCCTCCCAATAGGCAAGAGCTCTAATGGGGAGTCAAAAAGTTTGGTATATTAAGTTGGGGCAGGACCAAACCTTCCTCCCTGCCTTAAGGTTGAGCATTGCATCCCACAATAGAGAAAGGACTTTCAAAAGCTAGGCCATGTACCAGGGCTAGATCCTGGTCCTAATGCCAGGGTCCCCTCAGATATTGCAACCTTTACCATTGTCTCCCACATGTAGAGGGTCTAGTTCGGTCCCATGGATGCTCCACAGTTGTTGAGCTAGAGGTCATGATTTTCCACGAGCTTGATTCAACTGTGTCTGTAGATTTCGCCATCACCATATTGATCTTCCTTGATCATATATTCTCTCCTCCTTGTTTCAACTGGATCCCAGGAGCTCAGCCTGGTGCTTGGTTGTGGATCTCAGCACTTAGTTGCATCAGTTACTGGATGAGGGCTCTGTGGTGATAGTTGGAAGGCCAGTTTTGGCACCCTCTTGACTAGAGCTAGGAGTATTAGCTGGGTTCATTCTTATGGATTCTTGGAAAATTACTTAGGACCAGGTTTCTCCCTAAGCACATAGTAGCTCTCTCCATCAAGATCTCTCTTTCATTCTTTCCCACTCCATGTCTCCTCCCCTCGACCATCTTGTTCCCTCATGTTCTCATACTTCTTACCCTCCTCTTTACTGCCTCCCAGTTTACCCAGGAGATCTAATCTAATTCCCTTTCCCAGGGTAATCCATGTGTTTCTCTTAGGGTACTCCTTGTTACCTAGCTTCTCTGGAAGCATGGATTGTAGTTTGACTATTTTTTGCTTCACATCTAATATCCACTTATGAGTGAATACACACTGTGTTTGTTTATCTGAGTCAGAGTTACCTCACTCAGGATGGTCTTCTCTAGTTTTATTCATTTGCCTGCAAATTTCATGATATTATTTTTTCCTTTTTTTAGAGCTGAGTAAAATTCTGAGAAATTGTCATACTGATTTCCAAAGTGGCTGTACAAGTTTGCACTTCTACCAGCAGTGAAGGAGTGATCCCCTGACTCCACATCATCCTCTTCAACATAAGCTGTTCTCATGTTTTTGATCTTAGCCATTCTGGGTGGTATAAGATGGTATCTCAGAGTAATTTTAATTTGCATTTCCCTAATGATTAAAGATGTTGAGCAATCCCTTAAATATCTTTCAGCCATTTGAGATTTTCTTGATGAAAATTCTGTTTAGCTCTGTACCCTATTTTTTAATTGCATTACTTGGGATCTTGTCCAGTTTATTAAGTTCTTTATATATCTTGAAGATTAGCCCTTTGTCAGATGAGGGGTTGGTGAAGATATTTTCCCATTCTGTAGATAATCATTTTGTCTTATTGACCATGTTCTTTGCTTTACAGAAGTTTTTAAGTTTTAGGAGGTCCCATCTATTGATTGTTGCTCTCAGTGTCTATGCTGCTGGCTATATATTTAGGAAGTGGTCTCCTGTGCCAATGTGTTATTGGCTACTTTCCATTCTCTCATCTATCAGGATCAATGTAACAGGACGTATGTTGATATCACGATTCAGAGATGATATAATAGTTTATATAAGTGGCCCTAAAAACTCTACCTGAGAACCCCTACAGTTGATAAACACCATTGGTAATATGGCAGGATGTAAAATTAACTAAAAAACAATAGTTTTCCTATATACAAATGATAAATGGGATGAGAAAGATATCAAAGAAATATCACCTTTCACAATAGCCACAAATATAAAATATCTTGTGGGTAACACTTACCAAACAAGTCAATGTCCAGTATGACAAGAATTTTAAGTTTCTAAAGGAAGAAATTGAAGAAGATACCAGAAAATGGAAAGATCTCTCACATTATTGGATAGGTAGGACCAACATAATAAAAACAGCAATCTTACCAAAAGCAATCTATAGATTCAATGCAATCTCCATCAAAATCTCAATACAGTTATTCACAGACAGTGAAAGAGCAATATTTAACTTCATATGGAAAAGAAAAACAAAAATCAGAATTGGCTAAACAATCTTGTACAATAAAGGAACTTCTGGAGGCACCATTTTCCCTGACTTCAAACTCTACTATATAGCTACAGTGATTAAAAACAGCTTGGTACTGGCATAAAAACAGACTCATGGGCCAATGAAATCACATAGAAGATCCTGACATTAATGCACACACTTATGAACATCTGATTTTTGTCAAAGAAGTCAAAATGGTACAATGGACAAAGAAAAACATCTTTTAAAATGATGCTGGCATAACTAGATGTCAATATGTAGAAGAATACAAATAGATCCATATCTATACCCATGTACAAAACTCAAGTCCAAGTGGATGAAAGAACTCAACATAAATTTAGTTATACTGAACCTAATAGAATACAGTTGATTCTTACAGATATAATATAAATTCTTACTCAGGATGTTCCTGAAAGCAGGTAATATTCTTGTTCTGCCCAAACCTCCTGCTTTTTGAGTGTATTGAATAAAACTTTATTTACAAAACTATGTACCTCTAAGTTCAAAAATATGTTTCACTATTTTCAAATGACTACAGGCTCTCATTTCTCACTAGAGCAAGCTCTCACTTGTACCTCATCTTCCAGATCTGAGTCTTTGCTCCAATGCTGTCTTTCTGTTATTGAGCTTTCCACTGTGAGGAAACTTTGATTTACTTTGGAGTAATAGCATGTATTCTGGCAGATTCACTGGGCTAGCCATCCCTCCTCTGTTATTATCTATATTTAACTTTTTATAATATCATTTAATCATGTGATATAATAAATATAATATAATAATCATGGATTTGTTTTATGAACTAGATAATCAGATTCTGAAGTGGAACTTTAGCTTTTCCATTCTTACATTTTAAACACTTTATCTACTTTTTGAAACTTATTGAGTGTCAAATATTTATTAAATGAAGTATGTATTCATACTTTAAATTTTACAGTGAAGGACTACTATGTGTCTATAGTTGTAGTATCTTATTTATATGTATAGTGTTTGTGGTATATATCTATACTTGTTTCTTATACCTGTTCATAAGTTTATAGTAGCCCTAATTATCATGTATTTATTTATTTATTTATTTATTTATTTATTTACGTATTTATTTATTGAGATATAAACACTCACTGAACCTGGAACTCATAGATTAAGCAAGATTAGCAAGATAGTAAACTTCAAGAAAGTTCTTGTCTTCAACATCCTCACTGTTAGGATTACATACATATCTTCATTGAAGTTCTATTGATGCGAAGAAACACCATGTCCACAGGAACTTTTATCAAGGAATATTTTATAAGAGGAGGCTGGTTTACAGTTTCAGTGGTTTAGTCCATTCTTTTGCATAGTAGGAAGCATGGTAGTCTTCAGACAGACATGGTGCTGGAGAAAGGGCTGAGAGCTCTATATTCAAATCCTCAGGCTGGAGAAAGATAGAGACTAGGTGTGGCATGGATTCTTGAAATCTCAACCACCTTCATAGTGACAAATTATTCCAACAAGGTCACACTTTCTCTAATAACTACTTATACTTCCTAATCATTCAAATGTATGAGCCCATAGGGGTCATTCTTACTTCAAGTACCACATTCTACCTGCTTACCTCCATAGAACTGTAGCCAAATAATAATGAAAAATGTACTTAGTCTAACTTCAAAAATTTTCATAGTCTATCACAGTCTTGACATTGCTTAAATCCAAAGTTGAACCTCTTCTGAGATTCATGCAATCTCTCAACCATAACTGCTATAAAAATAAAAAACAAATCACATATTATAAACATACAATGATGCAGAATATACTTTACCATTCTAAATGGGAACATATTGAATAAATACTAGACCAAAGTTACGACCAAAAACCAAAATCTCCAAACTCTGCATCTCCATATCTGATGTCAAAATGCTCTTCAGATTCCAATTCCTTTCAGTCTGTTGATTGCAGCACACTATTTTCTCATGGGCTGATTCCATACCAAGGCTTCAGCTTTCATTGGCAGGTTTCTCATGATTCTAATATCTTTAACATCTTGGGGTCTCCAATACAACGCAGGCTCCACTCTCACTGCTTCAGCAATGGCTTCTCTGAGCCTCCACGCAGGGACACCACTGACACATTCCTGCCATCAATGGCTTTCTTTATTCTCAGAGGAAGATTCCAAAATCCCATTTGTGTATCCTTGACTCTAATGTCAGAAACACAGGGGCAATGCTACCAAGTTCTTCTTCTCGTAAGGGTTAGAGCTTGGTTCTCTTGTTCAAATACATTTTCACCAGCTTTCTGTTTTTGATTATTTCCTTCACTTCCTAAGCTTTTCTTTCATTCCTTTTCATAAGTTGGAGGTTTGCCATGAAATCACCATTCCTTTTACTTCATTCAGCACCAGAATTTTCAGTAATCTTTTTATCTCCTTGAGAAACAGACTTAGCTTCAATACACTTCTTGGTGTGACTTTCCTCCCCAAACTGTACACTTTGCATTTTTCCTTGCTCATGATCTCCTTCCTTCTGCTCCTTATTTGGACCTTGGGAGCTCAGTCCAGTGCTCCAATGTGGGTCTCTGTCTCTATCTCTATCCACCACCAGCTGAAGGTTCTATGGTGATATGCAAGATATTCATCAGTGTGG
>LOEQ01004260.1:290260-316172 GCA_001685075.1 Bramus lutescens
AAGGTTTAAAGTTCTTGTCATACAAGTCTTCCACTTGTTTGGTTAGAGTTACTCTGAGGTATTTTATGCTATTTTTGGGTATTGTTAAAAGTGTTGGTTCTCTGATTTCTTTCACAGCCCTTAATAATCTGTATGCAGGGGGGCTACTGATTTTTTTTGAGTTAATCTTGTATCCTGCTATGGTACTGAAAGTGTTATTTGTTGTAGAAGTTCCTTGGTAGAATTTTTGGGGTTGCTTATGTAAACTATCATATCACCATCAAACAACGAGAGTTTGACTTCTTCTTTTCTGATATGAATCCACTTGATCTCCTTTTGGTGTCTTATTGCTCTAGCTAGGACCTCAAGATCTCTATTGAATAGATATGGAGAGAGTGGACAACATTGTTTTGTTCCTGATTTCAGTGGGATTGATGGGAGTTTTTCTCCATTTCAACTGATGCTGGCTGTTGGCTTACTGTATATGCCTTTATTATGTTTTGGTATGTTCCTTGTATCCATGTTCTCTCCAAGACCTTTATCATGAATGGATGTTTTATTTTTATCAAAAGCTTTTTTGTCTTCTAATGAGATGATCATGTGGTTTTTATTTTTCAGTTTGTTTATATGGTATATTACATTGTCATATTTTCATATGTTGAACCATCCTTGCATCTCTGGGATGAGGCTGATTTGGTCATGGTTGATGATAGTTCTGATTTGTTCTTGGATTCAAATTGCCAATATTTTATTTAGTACTTTCTGCATCAATGTAAATGAATGAGATTGTTCTGTAATTCTCTTTCTTACTAATGTCTATCTGTGGTTTGGGTATCAGGGTAATTTTAGCCTCATAAAAAGAGTTTGGTAATCTTCCTTCTATTTCTTTTGTGTTGAACAATTTGAAGAGTATTTGTGTTAGTTTTTCTTTGAAAATCTTGTAGTATTCTGAGCTGAAACCATCTGGTCCTGGGCTTTTTTTTTGGTGAGATTTTGATGACTGTTTCTATTTCTTTAGCAGTTATAGGTCTATTTAATTTGATTATCTGGTCTTGATTTAATTTTGGCAAGTAATATTTATCCAGAAAGTTGTCTATTTTATTTAAGTTTTCCAATTTTAGTACAGGTTTTCAAAATATAACCTAATGATTCTCTGTATAAGGAGACACAGACAACAATACAGGGGGAAAAGTAAAGACTAAAACTTAATTTGTATATTTTATCTCTGCATTTTGGTTACTTTGGATGAAGGTTTGTCTATTTTGTTGATTTTCTTGAAGAACCAACTCTTTGTCTCATTGATTTTTGTATTGCTTTCTTTGTTTCTATTGTTGATTTTAGCTCTCAAATTGATTATTTCTTACTTTCTAGTTCTCCTAGATGAGTTTGCTTCTTTTTGTTCTAGAGTTTTCAAATGTTCTGTTAATTCACTAGTGTGGGATTTTCCCAGCTTCTTTATATAGGCATTTAATGCTATGAACTTTTCTCTTAACACTTCTTTCATTGTGTCCCATAAATTTGGGTATGTTGTGTGGTCATTTACAGTAAATTTGATCAAGTCTTTAATTTCATTCTTTATTTCTACCTTGACCCATTGATGGTTCAGGTGAGCATTGTTCAATATCTATGTGCTGGTGGCTTTTTGGAACTACTGTTGCTGTTGAATTTTAATTTTAATCCATGGTGATCTAATAAGATACATAGGGTTATTCCAATATTTTGTATCTATTGAGGTTTGTTTTGTTACCTAGTATGTGGTCAATTTTTGAGGAAGTTTCATGAAGTGCTGAGAAGAAGGTGCACTCTTTTGAGTTTGGATGGAATGTTCTGTGGATATCTGTTAAGTCCATTGAGTCACAACATCTGTTAGTTCCCTTATTTCTCTGTTCATTTTTTGTCTTACTGACCTGTCCAGTAGTGAGAGTGGAGTGCTAAAATCTCCCACTCTAAATGTGTGTGTTTTAATGTGTATTTAAGTTTTAGAAATATTTCTTTTACGTATGTGGGTGCCCTTGTATTTGGAGCATAGGTGTTCAGTATTGAGATTTTTATCTTGATGGATTTTCCCTGTGACTAATATGGAATGTCCTTCTTTGTCTCTTTTGATTGATTTTAGTTTGAAATCTATTTTGGTAGATATTAGGGTAGCTACACCAGTTTGTTTCTTAGGTCCATTTGATTGGATAGTTTTTTTAACAACCCTTTACTATGAGGTGATATCTATCTTTGAGGTTGAGTTGTGTTTCTTGTATGTAGCAGAAAGATGAATTCTTTTTCATATCCAAGTTGTTGGCCTAAGTCTTTTTATAGGTGAGTTGAGTCCATTTATACTAGGGGATATTAATGACCAGCAATAGCTATCTCTTATTTTAGTTTTCATTGTTGGTGATGTTGTTACTTTGTATGGTATTCCCTTTCTTTGGAATTTGCTGCCTTGAGATAATCTATTTTCTGTGTTAATGTGGTTGTAGTGAACTTTCTTGGGCTGGATTTTTCCTTCTAGTACTTTGTGTAAGGCTGGGCTTGTGGCTAGGTATTAGTTAAATCTGGTGTTGTCATGGAATATCTTGTTTTGTTTTTCTGTGCTGATTGAAAGTTTTGCTTGGTATAATAATAGTCTGGGCTGGCATCCATGGTCTCACAATGTCTACATAATGCTTGACCAGGACCTTCTGGCTTTTATTGTTTCAATTAAGAAGTCAGTTGTAATTCTGATAGGTCTAACTTTATGTTACTTGTCCTTTTTCCTTCACAGCTCTTAATAATTTTTCTTTATTACGTGTGTTTAGTAACCTCTTTTATGTGAAAATAAACAAATAACAAAAGCAGTCTATCTGACTAGTTGTAGCAACCAGTGTCAATGACTGAACCTTGCAGGGTACCTCTTATTCAGGAGACATTATAAACAGGGAAGATCCTATATTGCATTCCCCAGCCATATCCTCTTCTCTAAACACAACACTCTTCTTTGGAATGAAAGACTTGCTTGAAGAGCATAACCCTCAAGTCTAAGTGAGCCCAGATAACATTTCTACCAATTTCACCAGTGCCCAGAGAAAGTTATTTGATCTCACATTCTTCCACTCTAAAACAATGATAGCAAAGCTACCAACAAAGCCTAATGGCAAGGTTGTGAATGAAACTTGTTTGAACAGCAACTGTAAAGTGATGAGACTGTGTTCCAGAAAGTCCTTTGTTTCTATTTTTTATAGGATGGCTCACCATCAACATCAATTAAACTCACTGTTGAGAGAATACTTTTAAACTATGAAAACAAAGCTATTATTTTAGAGAATACACATGGTAATGCTTGAATTTATCAGAAAGATCTCTAAGTTTTGTGATATAGTCCATAATCCTTAATTCAGATTTCCTATGAGGGAATTAGTGGGTCAGTATAATTAACTTTGGCCAGATGTGCAAGGTCATATGACAGGGAGGTGTTTAGCCCTTGCAGGAGCATTGGGAACTAATTTATCTGTAAGGATAATGAAAACAGTCAGTGTCCCTTCTTATATACAATGAAGAAAATAAAATTGATTCTAGTGAAGGAAATAAAAAACTCCAAGTTATTAAGCTGAATTAATGATATAAATATTCTCACAGCTGTCTCCTTATGCTCACACTAGCATTAGCAAAGAGACAAAAGAATTTCTTTCTTTCTTTCTTTCTTTCTTTCTTTCTTTCTTTCTTTAGAAGAAAGGAGAAATAAGTCAATCCCAGTGGCTATTTGATTTAAACTATAAATTGAAGGAAATATATGTCAAGAATACATGGGAATTCATTTTGACAGCATTTATTGCAATCTACTTTTCGCCTGGCATAGTAATGTGTGTAAGAATATGAAAAATATAGTGACTTTCCTATAATTTAAGAGTCCTCACTGGGTCCTGGAAACAGAATGGATTTTACATTAAACGTTTATATAATTTGGAACAAATGTAAATCTTTATATTTATATGAAAATAATTAAAAGTCCTCTCCCGGTCACCTTTACACAGAATAGGAGAATCGGAAGGAAATGTGTGTGACAGAACCACCCATCCATACATATAACACATATTCACCCAGGGCCATCGATGTTCTAGGTAGTGACAAAGGAAGACCTTGCGAAGCATGGCAAGTCCCTGTGTGCTTTGAGTTTATTACTTTGTGAACTGGAAAGTGCTTGGTGAAGCATGAATGATTCAACAAAGTTTCAAGGTCCTGGAAGAATCTAGTGTAGCAGTAGCAGGATTAGCAGTCATCCATTTGTCCCACATCGTCGACGCACCACTATGTGACAATATTGAGTGAAATAGCATTTTTAATAAAATGTTCTCCAAATGAAGTAGTATTAAATTCTTAATTTAAGTGTTTAGCTTTTTAGCCTAAGGTTTAATGAGTGGTTCTAAAATCTAGCATGATTAGAATGAGAAATTCCAATTTCAAAAAAAATCTCTCAAAGTATCAGTTATTGCAAAGTAATGAGACTATTATTCTTACTCGATTTTAGCTGAGAATAGGAGCTCTTAATACTGAATATAGTTGTTAGGGAAAAATTCTCTAAGTCTAAGGACTTTGCATAATAATTGGCTCTTATAATTAAACCTAGACTGGAGTTATTTATCAACTGCACTCTAGATGGACCTCAGTTCAAACCTGAGTCATCTCTGCCTTGTAGCAGACGTTTATACGACCCACCAATGCAGCTATCAGCAATGGCCATATGCAGATCCAAATCTGGCATCCATGTAAATACAAGTTAATGTCAATGGTAAGGGCTACCAGGCTACTGAGGGTCAGAATTCCTTGAATTTGTCATATTTCTTACATTCTTTCCCCCCCATATATGAGTAACTATTGCACATATTATCTATTATCTCAATCTGTTCTGGTAACCTATTGCTGAATCTGACTCTCAGAGCTTACTTTTGGTGCTTACTCTTTGTCTCTCTTGTACAGTTTACCTTTTATAGCCCACTGTTACTGTGTTTCTCACAGGCTCTGAATCACAAAATAACATATTACTTTATGTGTAATAAAAGGCATAATAGAATAAATAAATAAATAAATAGAATAAATATGTAGCTGTCTTTTTTCTTGTATTATTGTTTCACATAAACCTGAGTCCAACTGAATCTTGACATGAATGTCTAAAAATTATTTATCTGCTTCCACAGATTGGGCGATTATCCAGAGGTATTATCTTCTGTTTTTAAACTTAACATGAACAGAAGATGGAGTCAGCTATTTAAAATTCTATGTATAGAAAGGTTGAGATATTTCTTCTTGGGCTGTTTTCTTAACTTCTGCTCAGCTCTGGTACCAGTCTGGACTATTCTTGACATTTGATAATTTGTGCTAGAGGATATAAATAATCAACTGCATATTACAATATGAAACACTTACAATAAACTCAGGCCATTTTGATGACTTCAAGGATGATATATATTATGAACTAGTCTATTCTCACAAATTGTGCCTTTAAAATTATGCTTAAATTATGATAATGTAAAGTTCATCCAAAACCATTCATTTTAGTTATTAATCTTCTTAAGACAAAATGTAAAAAAAAGTATGCTTTTTTTCCTCACAATTAGAAGTCAATACATGTCTTTTACCACTAAAAATAAAAGTAGAGGCCAAGTTAAATTTAACAATTTTGCATAGAGAACCCTGGACTTAGGGATAAGTCTATGTTTGAGATCTAGTCTTTTCCAAATGATTCTTGAGAAGGTGCTCGGAAGGAGAAAATTATCAAATTTTGGAAGAATAAGAATAAAAATTCCACTCAGCATTATGTTGCTTATTTGAAAATATAATGTATGGATTCTGGAGTTCAACAAAATAAGACCTTAAAAGATAAAGCAAGATCCAAGTAATTTGTCTAAGAGAAATTACCTACACTTATAAAATAACAATAATTTTATTGTAGAATTATTGGGTTGAAGCAATATATCTTAGGCAGTTTAAAATTACAAATTGATATGCCATTATTAAGTTGATATTATTAATAAGGTTCAGAATAATTTATTTGAAATTTGTAAAAATCTCCTTACAGCATGCCTAATGTTTCATTTAGACGAAATTGGATTTTGTTTAATAACTAAAATAAGAAAGGCTAAAATCAGACTTTTATGCTATTTTTAGGGTTTATAAATGTATATTATGACTGTCAGGATCTATGCCAGTATTCTACAAGGAGAAATAAACAAACATTTCTTACATTTAAATCATGTATAAGCATGGATGTTGCTATAAAGAGCTCCAAGAGATATTTAAAAGGTAGTCACAACACTCCTGTAGTAACAAACTTTTTATATATATATATGAAAATATATATATGTATGTTTGTATATATATTTCATTTTGTGTGCATAGATATTTTGCTGGCATGCATGTATGTGTGTACTGTATGCCTGGTCCCGAGGAGGTTAGAAGGGGGCACTGGATTTATTGGAACTAAAGTCAAGGAGCATCATAAGTGTCATGTTAGTGCTAAGTACTGAACCTGTGTTCTCTGCAAGAATAGCAAGGGCTCTTAACTGATGAACCATCTCTCAGCAACAAAAATAAATTTAAAAAATTTCACTTCCTTATTAATGGAAATAATCAACAAGTTAACCCTCTCATACTCAATTTATTGGGAGTTTGGAAGAATTGCCACTTCCTCTACTAGGTAATGAAGGCTGCCTGTATGCAGGTGACCTCTTACATATCATAGCTGGATCTCATTTACGCCTCACAGGGAAGGATGACTTTTGGTGAGACCATTTTGCAAATGACAATCAGATCTTCTTTCAGTAAAGCAATTAGCTTGGCTAATTATTTGAACAAAACTATTTTATAAATAGACATTCCTTTACCTCATTGATTGAAATGAAGAAGTTGAGAGGACAGTCTAGTGGGGTCACATGGATCTCCCTGGAAAAGAGAAACAGAATCAATTTTGTGAGTTGACTGGGGGCTGGTGGGGATGGAACAAGAGCGATGAGGTTGGGGAGGGAGGGAGAGGGGAATGAGTATGTAGAAAGACTAATGGAATAGGTGGGCATTTTGGAGCAGTATGAAAGCCTAGTGTAGTGGAAACTTCCCAGAACATATGTGTTTGACCCTAGAGAGGACTCCTTGTAATGGAGAATGTGGAGACTAACTAAGCCATCTTCTACAAGCATGTTTGGCTCCCAATGTTGGGATTGGGACATCAATCTAAATATATCTATGACCCACAAACCTGCCTTACCTGAAAGATGCACTGGGGCAATGGTGGCTCAGGGTTTGTGGAAGTGGCTAAGCAATGGCTGGTCTAACCTGAGGTCTACACAAGAGGTAGCTGCTGCCTGACATTGCTTAGATGGTCAGAATCTGGAAGATAAATGGTCAGAGACCTAGGGTAGACCCAAAAAAGTGATAAAAAATCAATCAATAAATTAAAAAAGTCAGTGAAATGATTTCTAGTGATATTCTTCTATACTCATAGGATCAGTGCCTAGCCCCATCGTCATTAGAGAGGCTTCCTCCAGCAGCTGATGTGAGTAGATGCAGACACCACACCTAAACATTGGCCAGAGCTGGGGAAACTCAGCAGAGGAGGTGTGGCAAGGGGTCAGAAGGATTGAAGACACCTGGCTAACATGGCCCACAGAATCAACTAGGCAGAGTTCATGGGGGTTCACAGAGACTGAAGGCAATCAAGGAGCCTGCATGGGACTGCACCAAGCCCTCAGCACATATGCTGTGGTTGTTTGCCTTGGGGTTTTTGTTAGATTCCCAATGATGGGAATGGGAGACTCTTTTGCCTGCTCATGGGACCTATTCATTATTCATTATCCAGCCTTGATATGAGGGTATGTGCCTAGCCTCATTGTATCTTGCTACACTGAGTTTCATTGATATCCCTGGGATGCCAGCTCTTTTCTGAAGGGAAACAGAACAGTGAATCTTGGGGAGAGGGATAATGGGGGGGTATTGGGAGGAGGAGAGGGAAAGGAGGCTGAGGTTGGGATGCATTATATTAAAGAAGGATAAAAATAATAAAGATCTGTTAAACATGGAAGGAAAAAAGAGCAGGTTGTGAACTGTTGTATTTTCTGATAATTGTCCTTATGCAACATGAAAATATATTTTCCCTTCACTGAGTGACCCCAGTGGCTGGGCCCAGAGTTATGCCTGACTTAGCCCCCCTGCTCAGGCATATCCATGACAGGTGATCATCACACCAGCCTCTTTCTCTGCTTTGGTTTCTGACTTTTTTCTTGAAGGCAGTATTGAACTAGGTTACTGATCCTCTTTGTCATGGGCTCTCCTAGATACCGTTTCAGGTCAGTTAGCCATTCTACATACTATCTGGGAGTAAACCAAGAGCACAACATGTTAGAGCTCCTAGGTGGCCAACAGAAAACCTTTCAGGAGTGCTATTAATGAATTTTGTCACTATAATTTTAACATTGAATTCTGTCTCTCTGTGAGCCCCAAACCTATTTCTGTACTTTTGAGATTGACTTCTACAGCAAACTAGTTCCTCAACTGTGACACACAGTATCTCAATTAAGTACAATGTAGGTGAATTTTGTGGGTAGGTATTTCCATATGCTATTGGTATTATCACCAGAGTAACAGGTAACTAGATTAAAAGCTTTAAAAAATTAATGTAATGTGTCACACCATGTAATAGAGAGCTCATACACACAGAGACGTGAGATAGCTTACATAAATATTTTTCGTGTACAAATTAAGCCTATATCCTCCCATCAGAAGTCATGGACAGACTTAGGGATGAACTTTGACCTTTGTGACTGTTTGACTGAGATGCTTTAGGAAGGTTATCTAACGTGAATTAGCCCTTAAGGTCACCTTCACATATTAAGAAGAACAAACAGATGGCTTAGGGGACAGGAATATAGCCTGTGGTTCTGTGTTCCCTGTACCCTCCACTGCCCCCTCCACCACTCCTTATTAAACCTCTCTTTCAAGAACCTGGTCACATAGGTCATTGCTTTTTGTAAACCACATACTCTTTTTCAATTTTCATGTTTTATCAACTGGAGCAACTCTACTGTCTGTTTCATTGTACATGCATGGAGTCTACTCAAGAATCATTGTGCTTAGGGGTTTATTCAAGTGCTTTCCTCATCAAATATCTTGCCTGCAGTGTTTACACTCACATCCACCAGCAAGTGCATATGAGTTGTTGGGTTGATAGAACAATGCATGGCTTTTAAAGACAGAAAACGCTTAACAATTCTGGGGGCTGAAAACTATAAGATGCCTACAGAGTGGATAACTGGTGAGAACCTGTTTTCTGTTTTACTGATGGCTTAGTCTCACTGTGTCCTCACTTGTTGGGAAGAGAACTCCGTTGTCTTCCTTCCCAGTAAAGGGCACAAATCCCAGCCATGGAAGCTTTAATACCACATAGCCTCATCATTTAATTAAACCTTCATTTCCTAAGATTCCAAAATACAAATTTTGGAGGGATACACACATTCTATTCATGCTATGTATTGTGTGTGTACATGTGTGTATGTGTTCGTGTGTGTGTGTGTGTGTGTTTGCTCATTCTCCACATGTCAAAATGCTGTTAAGAATTAGTGAAGGGACTGGAGAGATTGTCCAGTTGTCATGAGTGCTTAGCACTCTTCCAGAGGACCCAGGTTTGGTTTCCAGAACCCACATGGTGACTCACAACTACTTGAAGACTCCAATTGCTCTGGTCTGTCCTTTATGGTTCCTGTATGCATGTGGTACACATATACTCAGAAAGGCTCACTTGCATATGCATTAATAAATAAACATTTAAATAGATTTTTATTAAAAGAATTAATGATGATAAACAAGCTAATGAGAAATTTCTATGCATCATTTATAGTCATGCAAAATTATCAGTTTTGTACTAGAGTGAACTCATTACAGAATGAAGGCTAAATTATTTCTATAAAAACAATGAAAATGGAAAAACCTACCTGAGTGAAGTAATCCTTACGGCATTGTTATAAACAGATAGGTACTTTGAAATGGATTCTCTTTGTCTAGTAAAGTTCAGTTGCTCCGTATGGATCAGACCAGGTAAAATCCCCCCAGAATCTCCCATAATAGCAAATGAATGCATTCTGAGAATATAGCTCATCTCAGATAATTGACAGATGAAAAACCTAGAATTAAAATATTCTGCAGTATCAGTCCCTGATGGGAAGGCATCGTATACACCTAATTTCATCTTAATCTCTTAATTTTATAATGTGGTTCACATGGGAGGTTGTCTACACCTTCTACTTTGCTGGTTCCCCAACTGATCTGAGCACATTCCCCTGCTAGTCTTCCCTTTCTCCTCCACTTGACAGGATGAGTCAGTCTCAGATGTCAGCACATGGCCCATGTATTGACTTTTTAAATTTCCATTTTGACATTGTAATGATCTCTCCACAGATTTACACTGATATAATTTTATAATTTTCTTGACGCTTTAAGGTAGATTTTTTTAAATTTTATGTTGCTACTGGGGGTTGCATTTATAGTATTTTATAATATTTTATTCTTGATATGTCAAATATATATGAGTGTCTGTGTCGGTGTGTATGTGTGTACATAACAAAGTCTCAATAAATGCTTCCTGGTTTAGATACCCAAGTTAAATAAAGTAAATCAATAATTTGTTATTTGCTGCTGCTGGATGGAGGGGTCAAAGGGTCCATGTTCTTTCTTCATAAATTCTTTAGCTGGAGGGTGCTCTCAAGAGGCTGGAGTATCTTGGAAATTTCTGTATTTGATATTCTGCATTGCAGATATCAAATGAAGAGCCGATGGGTTCTGCATACTGCCTCAGTAAGGGACAGAGATGGTAGATAAGATGCTAGCATTTGAGAACTGCTAGGTAATTTATTACTTAAGTTTATGGAAAATGCTCTCCATTTCTTCCCTAAATTATCTTGGTTCTTTATCTAGTGGTTTCACACTAAACCTAGAGAATACTAACAGAAGATGAAGCAGCTAGCATTTTAATCTGGTCTTAACTGATGACTGTGTTTCAGATGACTTACAAAGGGCTTTGAAGAAGAAAGATTTATTACCCATTTATTTCATGAGAGATGAAAAAAGAGACTCTTTAACTCAGCTATACAGAATGCATTAAATTATTCAATAGGGAAATCAGATTTTGACTTCCAAAATAAATATTTTTGTTTAAACCTCTAGTTGAAGTTTTAACATTTACAGTACTCTGTAAATGCTGCCCCATGCTCTTACCCCATCTCAATAATTCTATTCCCATTATACGAATCAATATTTAGTGTGGCACTTAGACAGAGAAGATAGGTGTGTCTGTATGTCTCTGCTGCCCACCAATAAAGAACAGGTTCGAATCCCAGCAGGTCAGATGCTGTACTAGTCCTTAAAAAAGCTCCTACAATGCTTGGATCGCTCTCATTTGCTAATCTCAGAACTATTGGCTGCACGTTCACCAGATACCAGTCCCCTTGGCTGTTCTTTAGGCACTTCAGATGGACGCCACCTTGGAGCCTTAGTCATAGTTCCTCTCTATATGCTGTGCTCTTTTCCTTTGAAACTTGCATAGCCTGCACAATGTCTTCTACATACCCTTGACAAAGTGCAAGATATTCATGGGCTATCCATTCATAATCCAAACCTGCCTTATTTGCTCCTGCTCTTGGCATTCTTGGTTCCTCCTGATACATATCCAGTGTGTGTGTGTGTGTGTGTGTGTGTGTGTGTGTGTGTAACACATACAGAGAAAATAACAGAGAGAGACATATACTATCAAACAGAGAAATTTTTATGAATTCTTTCAACTTTTTTTTGATGAATACCACCACTATGATACTAGCTTTTTATGTGATGTTTTGTTCTTTTGACTGTTTTGCCTAGCTTTCCAATAAATCACAACCAGTGGCCTATTCTTAGTTATGAATGCCCAGCCTTAACTTGGCTCATTTCTTGCCAAATTTTCTTAAAATTAATTATTTCAGCTACCTTTTGCCTCTGAGCTTTTGCCTTTCTCTATTTCTGTATACCTTTCTTTACGTCTTTCTCTGTGGTTTGTTGTGTAGCTGGATGGCTGACCCCTGATGTCCTCCCCTCCTTGTTCTCTTGCTCCTCCTTCTTTCTCTTTCTCCTCCTATTTCTACTCTCTGTCTGCCAGCCCCTCCTATCCTTGCTCCTGCCTTGCTATTGGCCATTCAGGTTCTTATTAGAACATCAGGTGTTTTAGACAGACAAAGAATCACAGCTTCATAGAGTTAAACAAATGCAGTATAAACAAAAGCAACATATCTTAAATGAGTATTCTCTAATATTTCCCTTTTTCTTTATAAAAAAATTAAAAGTTGTAATTTTAACATAGTAAGACTGTATACAATAAGAACATTATCAAGTAAAGATCACATTCACAATATATCTTCACAATGATTCTAAATTCCTTTTTAACTTTGGTAAAGTTAAGGAAAATACTCCATAATTTATTCTATCTTAGTCAATTCAAAAAGTTATGCCTAGCTTACTTTCTAACATAGATAAGAGAAACTGTAACTATAACTCTTTAGTCTCCACTCCATCAAAGGCACCAGAAGGATATACTATTATTTGAATAAACAAAAAGTATATTGCAAATAACTTCCAAAAACTCTAAAAATAATAGAGACATCTGGCTGCCTTATCAGTCATTCAAAATTCTTCTGCAACATTGAGGCCTTCATCTTCATCCTATATACAGGTTTGTAGTATCCAGCAGACTTTTCTATGAAGCACAAAATCTGAAAGATTTTCCTGCCTATATTGACAGGCTGTTGGTTACTTTTCTCTGTCATGCAGAAGGTCTGGCAGTTTCTTCCATGAAGCAGGAACCCTAAAAGACCATCCCGCCTTGTTTAGGCAGTTTTTGGTAGTCACTCTCCTGTGCCTCCTGGATGTCCAGACTGCACAGCACATAGTCAGCAGTCAAAGGCAAGAACAGTTTCTTTGCTCAGTGGCTAACCTTTCCACAATGAAAACAAATTCCATAAGGAGTTTCTTCAGTGCCCATATTTTCTCTGAAGTAAATTGTTACTGTCAGGAGCTGATGTGTCTCGTTGTCATGAGAAACTTTAAATTAGAAAAACACTTTAAATTCCATATTCTATAGGTCTTTGAAGTGTTTGAAAACCATCTGTCTATCTAAAATATATCTCTATATGATCTGGAAAACATACCTAGCATAACTACAAATTTAATTTTTATCGATGACTAACTACTGATTGTGTTTCTTGATTGTCCTAAATAGTTCATAAAAATAGTTTTTAAAACTATAATTTCACATTACATTTTTAAAAGAACTGCATAGATACAATACCTTAAACAAGAGCAATATATATATATATATAATATGTTGCAACAAAATAACCTTAAATTGGTATCAATATGCAAAATTCTTTAAACAAGAGTAAAATATATATACAGTTTGTTGTAGCAAAAACTATCTTAAATTTATATCAATATACAAAAGTTCTTTAAACAAGAGTAAAAACAAATATACAGTGTAGTAAAATTGACTTTGAATTTGTACCCATATATCGAAATCCATGCCAATGAAAAATATCTGGGATTAATAAGTGTCTTTTTATCTCTATATTAGTTCTTAAACTTTTCTAACAAAGTCTCAGTACCTGGGACTGAGAATCTATGCCAATGAAAAATATCTGGGATTAATGAGTGTCTTTTTATTTCTATATTAGTTCTTAAACTTTTCTAACATAGTCTCAGTACCTGGGACTGAGAATGAAATCAACCCCAAAGAGATTATCTCCTTACATGAGTTTAACTGAATTGGGAACACAATTAAATCTGCTATCAATTCATTTTTGCCATACAAGGGACAATAACCATTGTGGTGACACTCTATCCTGTTTACAGATCTGTCATGGTAAAGATAGGTAAACAAGGAATATCAGAAGACATATTAAAGTTATGCCAGCTCCAGTATCCTGCTGTCTTCACTTGGCACCGTATATCCAGCCATTCTCCTGATAATGGCTGCATCTTTGGGGAATATAGCTCTATGTGAATCCTGTCCATACTCAAGGAGGATTGAGCATTGACCTTGGGTCCTCCTTCCAATCTTGTTCAGGCCCTGAATAGCTGGCAGAGAAGACAAACATCAAATCAAAATGCTTTTCCTAGCATGTATATTAGTTTCCTATCACTATCACAACAAATTACTGTAAGCTTAGTGTCTCAACGTAAATATGTTACATTGTGGCTCTTTAGACTAGAAGCTTGGTGTGAGTTTCCCTGGGTTAAAAGTCAGTATCAGGTCAAAGAGGGTAAAAGCACTTGTTTAGCAAACCTGATAACATAACTTTTGTTCCTATATCCTAGGTTGTAAAATGCTCCTAAGTTCTCCTCTAACCTCTAAACACACACACACACACACACACACACACACACACACGATAATTTAAATTTTAAAGCAAAATACCACAAAACTGCATTATTTTCTGGTGATCTATGAGAAGGTCTCTTCACCTGCTTCTCCCACCTCCCAGATGCTGCCCAAATTCTGATTTATGGTCCCATTTCCTTATTTTCAAAAAAAGCAGCAATTCTGCCTCTTTTCTTATCCTCCATATCAAGCACAATGCGTCCCTTTTGGAAACATAGTGTTTTAAAATGCACAATCCTGGATAATACTGATGCAGTTACCGTGTAAGGTAGTGTAGTCACAAGCTCAAATATTTATAGTGTGAATTTGGGTGCATTTGGATTGAAGGTATGTATGCATTTTTTCTTATCCTATCCTATTAAAAAAACTTGGACTTTTATCAAAAGATCATTGAGAGGTTTCCCAAATATCTAATAAAGATTTGGTTTTAGAAAGATAGCTAAGTTCCATATTTTGTTCATATTGTTGGACGACACTTTAGTTAAATAATCATAACTAATTCAGTGTGTTACAATAATGATCTCTCTGTTAGTATTTGAAATGTGTTGAAGCCCTTTATTTCTCTACATATTATTAATTAAATACATTGTAGTAATATTTTTTCATTCTATTCATGACAAAACATATACAAAAAGACTACATACGTTTAACTACAGATGTACAATTAGCACAATAGCTAAGATTCAGTACACAGTCTGGCTTTCAGATTCAGTGGTCTAACCACTGCACAGAACAGTCCTGGGCAGTGCAGAGAATGCTAGCTTCTAGCCTTTGAAACACAGCCAGGCATAATGGTCAGGGAATGCTTTGTAGATTCAATGAGACATGGAAAAGGGATAAAGGGATAGAGGCGGATTTAATGGAGTGGAGAGGGATAGAGAAAGAATTCTGATAAACACCTGAGCTGTAGTCAGATCTATGTACCCATATGCCATGAAATAAGACCTTGTCTCCCATAATTGCTTCACTCTTTAAAGGTCTGAAGGGTAGAACTGGAAAGGTTAAAGAACAATATGTGCTGATCAGTACAGCCTCCCCCTTTGATAGTGACTTTGCAGATTTTGTAAATAACTACCCACCCGAGAACTTTCCTCTTTTGAGCTGAATTTCATTTTGATTTTTCATCCTTCTTGATTCCTATCCTTTTGTGCCAAAATTGTATTTTTCCAAAGCTGTTTTCAAAAGTGGTTTTGTTCTGATTTAATGTGCTCAGTTTCCAATGTTTGGGCTGAAATTGAGAAGTCGCTTTGTGAAAAGTGAATGCATTTGAATGGTGACTTTCCTGTGAGCAGAAATGAAGTATTGTTTCCCTCTGAAGCTGCCTCTGTTATTTTACTTCTGTGTTTCCTTCCATCTCCTTCTTTAAAACTTTTCAAAATGACATCAAACAGTCTGACTCTTTTTATGAAATAAGTCCTTTCATCTCCAGGCAGGCTGATGGAGAAAGGATTATGAAGCAGAGCCAACCATAATCATTGTTCTTGTAAAATATATTAACTATATAAAAGGAAACGTTTTCTTTCCAGCTACTCACTATAAAATATCTGTTACAGGTTTGGAATTCAAAAAGTATAAAATGACCACACGAAACAGCAGAGCATACATAACCACAGGAGGAGAAGATCATCCCTATAAACATGTGTCACTGAAGGGAGTAGACAATAGTGACAAAAAAGAAAAATAGAAAGCAGAATTTATTGATGAATTATTTTGTGCTTAGAAAAACACTATCTTATGCACTTTAGATATGCCTGAAGTCCTTCAGGTATTTGAGAAGCCTCTAAGCAAAGAAGAGATAAGGAAAGAGTAAAGAAGAGAATAGAGAAGTTAAAGCAAATTATTCAAAATATTGAGTAGCAAAGCCAGCATTTGAATCTGGGCATTCCTGGGACGATAAATAACATCAGTCACCTAGCTAACATAGTATATTTTTCTGCATAAAAATTATTTATGAAAGTTTTGTTTCTTACAGACGATAAGAGAGAAGAAACCAGAAGATTTAGTGTTGTACGGAGGGAAGATTAATCAGTAGTTGAGCACCAAACAAGAAAGTATTGGATAGATAATGTTCCCCTGGACTCAGCCTTTCAGCATGGCATAGGAACACAATACACGGATTCTTTTCATCATTGAGCTTTCCCTAAAGGTCAAACACTAGATTTTCATATTTATGTTGATTAAAATATAGCAGCTAATTGGGCTCAACTTCACAACACATACAGTATCATTCTCTGGTGGGGTATTACCACTTTGAAACTTGCAATGTCTTCCTGCAATGCTACTTGGATACCCTTTCTTCCCTGAGATGAGTTTTGAATTTTTGAACTCTTATTGAGATCACGTACCGTTCAGCAGTGTAATGAAGACAGCACAGTTAATAGACTGGAAAGCTCCATCTAGAACCTGTTCTTCAGCTACCAGGGCATAACTTTGCAGGCCATGTTGGCTGATGTCCTAATTGATTCCTAAATGGATGTAATGAAGATTTATGAAAGCAAAAAAGAGAACAAAAGCTGTGGGGGAAATTGCAGGGAGCTCTTTGGAAAAAAAAGTTGGCCCTCTTGGGAACTTTTCATCTTTAATCTTACAAAGAGGCTACCAATGCCTCTATTCTTTTGGTAGTGTCTCATCTCTGATACTGCAACTTCAAAAGCACTCTTGGGAATTAGTGTCTATAGACATCCTAGAATTTACCTTTCTTTGACCATTTTCAGTTGACTTTTGCCTCTAATATTCGTTTTACGGTGCAAACTTTTTTACTATGAACTTGACTTCTCAGACTTTAAATGCCACATGCCCAAGTCGCCTTGACCTCCTCACTGCAGTATAGAACAGCACACACAGCGAATGAAGGCAGAAAGCACAAGAAGAAGCTCTGGTGTAGGGGAAACTGGAGTTGGATTTTGATGAAGGAATAAAATAGGCTGAGAGATGAGAGACAACAGAGATAAAAGAGGACACAGTGAAACTAAAGGCAGAATAAACAAGTGAACCTGGAGTATACTGAAAAAGTGAACAAGAAGGGAAATCCTTCCTGTTAAATTCCATTTAAAAATTTTTTTTGTGCTTGATATATGTATGTACACATGCATATGTGTGAGACTTCCATGTTCCAAAGTATGTGTACTGTGGTAAAAGGACAACACTGGGGTGTGAGCCCTTGCCTTCCACATTATTTGAGACGTTTACTAGTTATTCATAAGCCAGAATACGTGATCCTTGGTCTCCTAGGGATTCTCATGTCTCTGCATCCCATATTGAGGTGGGAGCACCCAGATTACAGATGATTGCTACTATTTCTGGATTTATATGGCTTCTGTGGATTTGAACTCAAATCCTCACACCACACAGCAAGCCCTATACTCACTGAACCATTTTCTCAGCTCAACTTTTGTACTCTAAAGTTGTCATATCACAAACATGCTTCCCATTTCTCTTAAATTTGTGGATTATTAATCATTTCTAGTGTGTAAGTGTGTATACCCTTGATACAGCTATTATTAAAATGTCACAGAATTTTGCTTTCAAATTAGAAATGGGAACAAAATGTTTTGGAAGATTCTTAAAGATAGAATCAAACTTGAGTGTTCAATTTTGCCTGTTTGCATTTATTATCAAAGTGGTGCAAAAATGTCAGAGCAAATGTACATTTTGTGTTTAGAAAATTCTGAAGCCACTGCCTTAAATAAAGCAGCTGTAACTGTAGAATAGAACTGCCATCAAGTGTAGTCATAATGTTCTGATCGATAGTCCTTACTGATCACATCCCAGATACATCACGCCTAAAGGATGCTATTCATTATCTGATACAAGACATCTAAAAACACACTAGGACCAACAGGGAATGTCATCTAGGAACGTACCAACTGCTGAGAGATGAAGAAAAAAAAAGCTTCCTCCCCAACCACACAGCCAAAGTAATCACTGTTAAATAATGTTTTCAAGATTGAATGCCTTTTTGTTTTGGGAAGGAGTCTTTATAGTAAATCTGTTCCTTGCTAACACTGATAATCTTTATTTGTTTTCAAATGCATAGTGTAATTGCTCCATGAAGGTTTTACTTTTGCCTGGAATGCCTATACATGAAATATATGCAGCATTATCTCCCTGTCCCACTGATATATTCATGAACTTAGCTGAATATTTCAGCTTTCTTTTTATTTTTGCTTGTGTTCAGAGATAAAATGCAGTGTTACATGTGCACACTACTCATAAAATATCAAATAACTCCAAATACTGTCTTTACAAAAAATTAAATTACAATAAAAATGTTTTGCTCCTATAGTGTTGGGAGGTCAATTTATATAATTTCACAGATGTAGTATAATAAAATACATAGCTTTCTTACTCTACTCTCCAGATAGTTGGCAAATAGGGGATAAAATGCTTGTGTCTCATGAAGTATTTCTGCGATCTGATCCCTTTCCTCTCAGACTTGAACCATTATTAGATGTATGAGCTGACATGAAGAGACCCCTGTGAGGTAGAGTGGAAATTGCAAAATACTGCTTGGGAGCTGGGGAACTACTTACCCAGGCACGCCATCTGATTTATAGGTAGCAACTAGACCTCACTGGGCCATCTTGATCTATGGTCTCTGGCTTGATCTGATCTTGTTCTAGCCCTCACTGGGACATACTGAAGGTGTTCATGGATTGTGCTGCATGATAAACACAGGTAAAAACTTCTCTTTTGGTTTTACATAGCCAAGTTGTTTAGATTTAGGTTCTGTTTTCTGTCAATAACTTAGTAGGCTTCTGGTCTGTTACCCTTTCATTAGTCCTATGAATTGTTTAGAATCATGTGTAACCTTATCCTAGGTGTAGTCTTCAAACTTGCTTTCACCTCCCCTACTCTTTATTTCAACGTGTTGTACACACACAGTTAATGTGTGTGTAAGCAAATACATATATGTATATATTGCACATAATATGGATATTATAAGCTAAGATCTAAATCTGAAAAGTAGATGTACATGACAGATCACTAAGTAACAAAAATATGGTACATATAGTTAATGAGTTTTAAACCAGTTATACAGAAAAGTTAAATAATGAGATATATAGGTAAATAGATGGATCTGGAAAGTATTATCTGAGAAAGATAGCTCATAATCAGAATGATACTAGTATGTTTTTGTACATGATATTGGAGTTATTAAATGGAATATCGAGTGTGTGAGAAACACCCATTGCCATGCACACACTCAATAAGCAACAGTTACCAGAGCTCCAGTATGAGGTTTAAATTCTCACTCACATTCTCCAGTTTACCACTATGAAGTTCCCACTATGCTTCAATGAAAAAAAGAGATGAGCAAAATTGCTAATATCTCATTCTTTGTTAACTCAACCCATGAACATTGAATGTCTACTAATGTAAGTCATTGAATTATATCTCAATCATGATTTGTAGGATGCTCCAAGCACTTTATATATCTCTTACTATGAATTACATACAGTAAAGTTGCTTTGCTAAAATTATTTACTTTAGTGTGCTATATTTCAAAATGTTGTATTTCCAAATTAATATTTTTCTCAGCTAGTCATATGTTTAATCTCTACTTATATTCTCTAAAATTAGAAATTAGTAAAATGCTTAATAGCAATAATCATCAATAATAGATGGGTAAAGAACTTGAAGTTTTGATTCTGAAGAAAGAATATGTCAAAAGTTATAGAATACCCCCCAGAGCCTGACTTGCTTCTCAAAAGTTGTTAAACAGTGTCCCAGGATTCTCAAGTTCCTTACTTTGTGTTACTAAAGACTTGGATTTGGTTCTTAGTGTACTCTATGACTATTTTTTTATTGATTCAGAAATCAATCAGCGGGAAGCAATTGCCATTTAACTGGCCTCAAAATAGAAAACTTTTCTTCCTCCTATTTTAACTTTCAAAGTGAATTGTTTTGTAACAAGCAATGAGTTATTGCTGCTTTACTTTGATTGCTCACCATGTTCTCCAGTTGGAGAGTATAATTAAAAAGAACTTATCCAGGGATATGGAATAAGGATATAGAAGAGTGAGTGCCTGGTGGCTAAGATGTCTTCATCTTGTGGAGACTGGACGGGATGAAAGAACTTGATTTTACAAGAGTCCTGATGGAAAGCTCTGGAACTGTTCAGGAGATGAGACCATAAACTGCTTTTAATTTGGCAAGTGAATGTGATTGGAAACTGAACAGGCAGAGCCCAGAGCCCAGGACAATGTAAATTGTGAGAGACTGGCAAATTCTGGCAGTAAGAGATAGATTTTCAAAACGAGTAAAATTAAATCTTTAAATAAGTAGAGAATCATAATAAAACACAAAGTGTTCAAAAGTTCGAGAAATGATGTAAGGGTCATAGAAATGTACCTCAGAATAAGGTTCAAGGAATGCTCATCAAGACTTGTGGATGATTTAATGTAGACATTATTCAAGGATGGAACTATTTTATGGTTTTAGATATTCAATTAGCTTTAGACCTCAGTCAAGGATATTTTCATCAGAAGACATTCTCTGAAACATTAATATAAAACTGTAGCTGATAAAAAGAACACAATGTTGTTAAACTAATGGTAGAGGGGAAATTAACATGTTTTATTCATATTGAGGTAAACAATGAAAGAATATTAGAAATGCAGAAAATAGATAAAGAGAAAAATATGTGTTGTTTTTGGTTTTGGGGGTAATGGGGTGGGGTATGAAGTATTATAGGGGTAGAATTGCTAGGAAAAAAAGCATTACATATTTCATCTCAAGATACTGAGGTTAATATTGGATCCATATATAGTGCCAAAACTTTGAAAACAAACAGATAAAATGAAAGGTAAAACCTAACAAACCAGACACAAAATTAATAGGCACCCATGTAGTTATGGCTAGACTTTCTTTATTCTTAATTCTAAGTATTAGAAGACCATGAGATAATCTTGTGTATGTTCAGGACTATAATAATTAACTCATTTTTATTTTGCCTTGTGAAAATCTTACCCTTGTATGCATCTGTCTTTTGTCCTCACAACTCTCTGACAAACAAGCTTTGCTCTTAGTGTGCTGTTGACAGAGGTTTCTGTCCCACGTGGTCCCACAGCCATTCAGTCCCAAAGAGACAGAGGCCTACAATAATTATAAACTGGTTGACCTATTAGCTCAGGCTTCTTATTAACTAATTCTTACATCTTAAATTAGTCCATAATTCTTGTCTGTGTTAGCCACATGGCTTGGTACCCTTTAGCAGTGAGACAGTCTCATCTTGCTTCCTCTTTGTCTGAGTGATGACTGCAGACTGAACTTTTCCTCTTCCCAGAATTCTCCTATTCTGGTCACCCGTCTATACTTCCTGGCAATACAAGTAACAAGTCTTTACAAGGTAAAGACCATTGTCCCACAGCAATGTTAAGCTAATTAATAACACTGTTTTGTTTCTATTATTTATTTAAGATCAAATGTTTTGGACATTGTACTAGTAAAATTGTCAAATAACTCATGTTTACTTTTTCTTTCTCCCTTGCTAATGCAGGTAGCACTGAGCTACACATGGGAATTTTCTACAATTATGAAACACATTTGAATTAATGGAGTAATATTTCAAATGTGAAGACAAACAAAAGGTTAAGGTCTGTATCCTTTGCTTTTTTTTTAACTTTAACTGGTTTTAGTCTGGGTGGATTCTATAGTCTAGAGCTATGTAAGTAAGAGAAATAGATGTCAGTGATATAATAGAATTAAAGAATCTAGTATATGAAAATGATAAACACTGATTTTTTTAAATAAAATTCAAAAAGGCAGTTGTTGAATTATCACAATAATTTATTTAGAGAACTTGTCTCCTAGGGTAAATTTTGCAATAATTTTTTATCTATTGTTAAATTTTCAGTATGTGGTGTTTAACTATAAAAATAATGTAATAATGAGTTATAAGAAATGCTTGAAAATTGATGGCTGTTTTCTTAAAGTGACAAAATAGTGAGATATTTATTTTTTCTTTTTCTTTATATGCATTGTTAAAAGTATTCAAAGTAGGAATTGAAAATCAGAAAAACACACTTGTAAACATCTCTCTATATAATGTTAGAAGATTAAAGAAAGTCTGATAGAAAATCAGTCATGTCATTTCTGTCACTTCTTAAGTTCAAAGTAGTTTTCAAGTTTCGGGACAATTCCCTATCACTTAAAATGGGAAGGTATTTATTTTATCTTAAAGAATGAAAAATAAAACAACACAAATATTTAATTTATGATTTGTGCATTTTTAAGTTCAAATATATTTGCATGGTCAGGAATTAGTTTTTTTTAGGTGTAATTTTCATTTAAAAATTCATGTTTTTTTATACTTTCTCCAGGTAGATATATATTTTTTACTATTTCTCTTATTAGACACATGGCTGGTGATACTGTTTTCCTTAGTAAAAATCATAAACCCATGGGAAGTTTGATCCTGAATTTTGTTTATATCAGAACATTTATTTATGGTAGAGCCTTATGTCTTAGAACACTGGATTAATGGTTTGAGATATTTACATCTCTTTAGATGCAGGCAAATACCCATTTTGAAATTTTTATGTCTTCATGCAGCATGGATCTGTAGGCAAGATCTACTCTAGTCTGTGCATTTCCATGAAAGATAATTCAGGTTCTCTGAAAATCAGTTTCTCTGCTGATGACAGAGGGTTTTGATAGCATCCATCTCCTATCTAAGGCTCAAAGAAAAGATGTATTTACAGGTTTGAGTGCAGACTGGGAAGAGAGCACATGGACCACAATTCTTTTTTCTGACCCTGCCTTAGGAAGTAACTTCTTCAGCCGAAATACAGCTATTTTACTGCAAATCCTTGTAACTCGCTTTCTACTTAGCCATCAGAAATGGCCCTAGAATGCTTCTCTCTGTAGCTCTGCCCTCCATTTCACATTTCTTATCCCTGGTCCCACTGTTCACATCTCATCTCTATTAGAAGGAGCTTATCTCATTTCTTCACTCCATAAATAACAGACTTATGGTAAGAATAATGATGAAAAGTCAGATTGCTGCAGAGTTTAAACAGGAAAAATAAAGGTAACATTGAGTGAATTTCTTCTATGAATAAAAGAGGCACAATGGATAAATGATTCAATACCCAGAGGTGATGAATGCCACCAGGCAATAAATACACATGTTAACATGTTATATAAAAAAGAGAAACACAAATATGAGGGAGTGAAAAGAAATCAAGGCATAGTGAGAAACACAAACTCAGAACAGAAGGAACATAGGTTGAACAGCTAAGAGCATGGAAAAAAAAAACAATATAAAAACCCGGCAGGACACAGATTGCAGATGAAAGACACAAAGCAGAATCCCCAGGGAAGACAAGTTCCATTATGAAGGCATTTCAAGTTCAAAAACAAGACAAGGTCAGTGGAGGAGCCAGTGATGTGAGCAGAAAGATGTACCGAGGACATATTGATAAAGGATGGCTCCCTGAGTCCTGGGAAAGCCAGATAGAATTATAATCACTGGCCATCAGAGAGGGTTAAAAACAGGTATTTAAAACCATACACACATGCACAACACACACGCACGCACACACGTGAAACTTGTGTCTGTTTACAGTACTCTGAGGAGTGATATCACACAGTAAAAGCATGGAATTTACATACGATCCAGTAGCAACCCATAGTTACTAGATGGCCCATTGAGTGGTCATTCTAAATCTTTGTGTAACTTCTTTTTTGGTTGAGGATGGACTCAGAAAGCATGGCCAAAGATCTAATGGATCCTTCTGCCTTTCAAAGCACTGTTGAATGAAGTCCTTGAAGCTGAACTTGAAGGATATTTTAAAATTGATTTTATTGAGCTATGCATTATACATTTTTCTCTGCCCCCCCTTCCTCTCTCCTCCCCTTCTACCCTCTCCCATGGTTCCCATGCTCCCAATTTACTCAGGAGATCTTGTCTTTTTCTACTTCCCATGTAGATTAGATCCATATACATCTCTCTTAGGGTCCTCATTATTGTCTAGGTTCTCTGGGGTTGTGAATTGTGGGCTGGTTTTCTTTGCTTTATGTCTAAAAACCACTTATGANCTCTTAGGGTCCTCATTATTGTCTAGGTTCTCTGGGGTTGTGAATTGTGGGCTGGTTTTCTTTGCTTTATGTCTAAAAACCACTTATGAGTGAGGACATATGATATTTGTCTTTCTTGGTCTGGGTTACCTCATTCAATATGATGTTTTCTAGATCTATCCATTTGCCTGCAAATGGATAGATGTCATTCTTTTTTATGATGATTTCTCAGAAAACTAAGAAACAACCTACCTCAAGACCCAACATACCACTTTTGGGTATATACCCAAAGGATGCTCAATCATACCAGAAGGATATGTGTTCATATGTTCATAGCAGCATTTTTGTCATAGCCAGAACCTGAAAACAACCTAAATGCCCCTCGACCGAAAAATGGATAAGAAAGATATAATACATTTGCACAACGAATAATAATAATTTGAGTACTTTCTGGGTCTTGTTATTTGTAGCCAGTAGAGTGGAGACCTAAGCCCTGTTTTAGACATAAGATCTACCCCATTTTGTACCACTTGACCTTTTCAAATGGATTCACATGTTGCCTGCAAATTTTTTCAGGCTTTAAATTCTTCAGGGACTTCCTTCACATGTAGGTAGATGTTATTGCTCTCTGTCATATGAATACACAGGGATCCAGAGTATAAAGGTCAAATCAAGCAATTCACATGTTATATTGAAGACAATATACCTCCCCCTTGGGATCTAGAATAAATAGCTTAATTTCAATATAGATGTTTTTCTTTCTTTGGTATCATTGTTGGTGATGTGGGTAGCTTCTTAAACCTGACTGTCTCAATTGAGAGCGCAATAAATAAAGAAACCATGGAGGTATTTTTTGTCTATACTTACTAATGTTGTCAGAATTGGATTTGACACTGAAGAGAGAGCTGACTTGTAATACAGACAATGCCACATGAAGGTCAAGAATGTGTTGATCATTTGTCATCATCCTGTTTCTATTATTTAATTCTCACACAACCAAAACTACCCCTAACTCTTTATTGGATCTTTCAGGCACTAAGCTAGCACTATAACAACCCCTAGGTCTTGTCATCATCTTAGGACATTGGCAGCATTTCTGGGATGCTTAGTCTTGGGTCACATTAAACTTCAGGATTTTTTTTCAACTGATCCAAAGGGCAAGTCTGTATGCCAGAAGACTTATGTGAATTTATATTTTTCTTCACTTTCAATCATTTCTAACTCCCTAAGCTTGTGAGAGGAATGTTAGTAAAAGCAGAAAACAATGGTACCCTTAGTCACCTATGTCTGGTTCTGATTGGTTCATCCTTTATTGCACAAGGAGTACAGCTTCACTGATTTATTGCTTTGCCAATTAAAAAGCAATGATATCAGGTTCCACTAGTTTCCTATTGTGAAGGTGTCTTTGAAATTTTTTTGGAGAATCATAAATGCATATTTTATTTATTTATTTTTTATAATTTATTTAAATATTAAAAATTTCCACCTCCTCCCCTCCTC
>LOEQ01004260.1:317015-331202 GCA_001685075.1 Bramus lutescens
TGCTATGAACATAGCTGAACAAATGCTTTTGTAGTATGATAGGGCATCTCTTGGATATATTCCCAGGAGTGGCATTGCTAGATCCTGGGGTAGGTTGATCCCGAATTTCCTGAGAAACTGCCACACTGATTTCCAAAGTGGTTGCATGAGTTTGCAATTCCACCAGTAATGGATAGGCTGACCTTGCTTTATCTCATCTAGGAAAGTTGGAAAATTTAAAACTTTTCTTTAAAGATCTGTGAAGGACTTTGAAGAAACTTACATTTAGAAAACATCTCCAGGCTTTGATTTCTTTTCTTTATTTCCACATAAGCCCAAATTGGAGGTAGGCAGTGGGGAAAACTTACTTTTTGTTACCATTATGATAGTCCTCAAGATGAGTAGGCTATATGATAGGAATTCTGAACACTATATCTATGATCAGATGCCGGAAACAAAATGCTTTTTATCTCTTATCCTTTATACTTTTGTATGTATTTTCACAATTATATGGCTATTGCAATAGTTATTGTAAAGGATTAAAGTAAATAGCCAGATGAACAGAGATACATTGGTAATAATCTCTATGGGTTCTGACTAGAGTAGTTGATGTGTTATATTGTATGTACCAGAAGCTCACCTCTTCTTTAACTATCATGAAGTATAATTTAAATTTACTTTCACATTAATCACTATGAGTTTGATAGTATTGATCCCATTTCTTCAGATGATAAACTAAATCTCAGTTGTGATGCCATGCTGAAGAATATGGAGCTAAGCACTCCAAACATGAGCAAATCATTTCAGCAGCATGTGGCAAAACTTCCAAGTAATACTTTGGTAGTAATAACCTTTTGCAGCCTTAGGACCCTAAGGCTACAGAAATCAAACATCTTCCCTTCTGTCTTCCCACAGCAACAGCCAGGTTGTTGCCAATGAGCTGCTGGGTCCTTTAACTCCAATTACACATAAGACATGAGTGGGAAACGTGGTATTCTATCATTGACAGCTCTGTTTTACTGGCCAGTGGGTTTGAGGGGTCTTCTTGCCTCTGACTCGCCAGCTCTGGCATTACATCCATGTTGGATGTTATTTACATGAATTCTGGTACCACCATTCAAGATTATTAGTTGTATTGGAGAATATAGCAATAAAACAGCATGATACAGCAATAAAATAAGCATGTTCTTCAATAGAATAGAACTGATGACCCAAACATAATTTCACATACCCACAGACACCTGATATTTTACAAGGAGGCCAAAATTACACATTGGAGAAAAGACAGAATCTTCTAACCAATATGTTTTTCAAACTGCATAGCTTCATGTAGAATGAACATAGATACATATCTATAACCACAGACAAAATTGAACTTCAGTTATATCAAAAGCCTCAACATAACACTAACCACTCTGAGTCTAATAGAAGAGATAGTATGAAATATGCCTGAATTCGTTCACATAACAAAGGATTTTTTTTTAAGAACCCAAACAACACAGACCTTAAGACAGCAATTGATAGATGAAACCTTGTGAAGCTATGATGTCACTTGTTCAGAAAGGGACACTTCATTCAAGCACAGAGGCAATGAACAAAATAAAAAAAATACTTATTATACACCTAGCAGAGGGTTAGAGAATATACAAAGACCTGATAAATAACTCAATTAAACGGGTGTAGAACTAATCAGAGGATCTTCAGAAGGTGAACTCATACTTTTTCTTGCAATATAGTTTTCTGTTTAGTTTTATATTCTCTTTTGTGTTTATTTATTTCTACTATTCCTAGTAAACTACCTCTGAACTTAATGACTTAATACAGTAACTTGTTACATGATTGTATGCATTTATTGGAGTCAATTATAACTTGGTGAATATGACACAATATTTGGGCCATTATGTATTCATTTGAGATCCAGGGAATGGTTTCTTCATTCAGTTTTTTTTTGTTTGTTTGTTTGAGACAGTGTTTCTCTGTGAAACATTCTTGGCTGTCCTGGAACTCACTCTGTAAACCAGGATGACCTTTAATTCACAGACATTCACCTGCTTCACCTCCAAAGTGATGGGATTAAAGCCATACACCACCTCTGCCCAACAGGTTTCTTTATTCTTATGTCCAAGTCATCAGTGAACAGTTGGAATAGCAGAGATGGCCATGAATCTCTGGCTTTTTGTAGACTCCCCACAAGGCTACACTGAGTTTCCTGGCTACCACAGTTGTGTAAATTCTCAAAATAGTTTTACTTTATGTAAGGTCTATTCCGTTCTGGAATAAGACTATTACCGACTCCAAAAATAAGTATGTTTGTTCAGTCCCAGCCCAGCTGTATTTGGTGAGCTCCCATTAGAAATGGCACATAAAGAAAACAAACTATCTTTTGTCATTTTACATACCAATACCCGTTTCAACTCTCTCTTCTTCTCCCTTTCTCTCCACATCCCCCACATCATATCCCCCACCCACTTCTCAGAGAGGGTAAGGCACATTCCTTTAAAAAAGGTCCAAGGCCCTCCCTACTATACCTAGGCAGAGCAAGGTATCCATCCAAAGAGAATGGGTTCCCAAAAAGCCAGGACAAGCAGTAGGGATAAATCCTGGTGCCACTGATGGTGGCCCTGCATTCTGCCCAGCCATCCAACTGTTACCCACATTCTGAGAGTCCAAGTTTAGCCCTATGCTGGTTCCTTCCCTGTCGGACAAAGTTGGTGAGCTCCCATTAGCTCAGGTAAACTGTTTCAGTGGGTGTCCCCATCATGGTCTTGACCTCTTTGCTCACATTCTCACTCCTCCCACTCTTCAACTGGATTTTGGGAGCTCAGCCCAGTGCTCTGCTGCAGGTGTTTGCCTCTGTTCCCATAAGTTGCTGGATGAAGGTTCTATGGTGACATTTAAGATATTATTAATCTGACTACAAGGCAAAGCCAGTTTGGTCACCCTCTCCTCTATTGCTTAGGGTCTTTGCTGAGGTCATCCTTGTAGGTTCCTGGGAATTTCTCTAGTGCCAGGTTTCTTGCTAGTCCTATTATGGCTCAGTAAATCCAAATATTTCGTTTCTTGCTCTCTTCTCTGTCCTTCCTCCATCTTAACTATCCTGTTCCCTCAAGTTCTCCTTTGCCCTTCCCTTTTCCCTTCCTCCTCTCCTTCTGGCTTTCCTTCTCCCCAACTCCATGCTCCTAATTTTGACAGGTGATTTTTGTCTATTTCCCCTTTCCAGATGGATCTATATATGTTTTTCTGAGGGTTGACCTTGTTATTTAGCTTCTCTAGGGTCATGGGGCTTGTTATCCTTTGCTTTACAGCTAGTATCCACTTATGAGTGAGTACATACCATGTTCATCTTTCTGGGTCTGGGTTATCTCACTTAGGATGATTTTTTTTCTAGTTCCATTCATTTGCATGCAAATTTCAAGATGTCACTGTTTTTATTAAACTGCTGATATTACTGCATTGTATAAATGTACCATATTTTCTTTATCCATTCTTCAGTTGAGGGACATCTAAATTGTTTCCAGGTTTTGGCTATTACAAATAATGCTTTTATGAACATAGTTGAACATATGTCCTTTAGTATGATTGAGCATCCTTTGAGTATATGCCTAAGAGTGGTATTGCTGAGTCCTGACGTAGTTTGATTCCCAGTTTTCTGAGAAACTGTGAAACTGGTTTCCAGAGTGGTTGTACAAGTTTGCATTCTCACCAGCAATGGAGAAATATTCCTCTTACACCACATCTTCTCCAGCATAAGCTATCATTGGTGTTTTTAATCTTAGCCATTCTGACAGTTATAAGATGGCATGTCAGAGTCATTTTGATTTGCATTTCCCTGATGGCAAAGGATGTTGAACATTTCCTTAAGTATCTTTTGGCCATTTGACATTCTTCTGTTGAAAATTTCTATTTAGTTCTGTACCCCATCTTTTAATTTGATTTGGAATTTTGATGTCTATTTTTTTAAGTTCTTTACATATTTTGGAGATTAGTCCTCTGTCTGATATGAGGTTGGTGAAGATCTTTTCCCATTTCTCCACTTTCTTTATGTAGGCACTTAATGCTAAAAACTTTGTTCTTAGCACTGCTTTCATAGTGTTCCATAGGTTAGGGTATATTATGCCTTCATTTTCTTTGAATTCTTGGTAGCCTTTAATTTCTTTCTGTATTTCTTCCTTGAGCCAGTAAGTAATGAATTTTAGAGAAGCTTCCATGAGGTGCTGAGAAGAAAGTATTTTTGTGTGTGTGTGTGTGTGTGTTTGGATGGAATGTTTAGTATTGTCTGTTAAGTCTATTTGACTCATGATAGCTATTTGTTCTCTCATTTCTCTGTTAAGTTTCTCTCTAGTTGATCTGCCTATTGTAGAGAATGAGGTGTTTAATTCTCCCACTATTAGTGTGGGGGTTTGATGTAAAATTTAAGTTTTAGTAAGCTTCTTTTACATATGTGGGTGGTCTTGTATTTGGGCGATAGATGTTTAGAACTGAGAATTCATCTTGATGGATTTTTCCTGTGATGAGTACGAAGTGTCCTCTATCTCTTCTGATTTTAGTTTGAAGTCTACTTGTTAGCTCTTAGGATAGTTATACCAGCTGCTCTCTTAGGTCCCTTTGATTGGAATTTTTCAGAGGTAATGTTTGTGTGTTTCCCTTCTTTAGGGTTTGCTGGTGTGTGGTTATTTGTTGCCTGTCTGTGATGCTGCATTATTTTACATTTCTGAGTTTTTGTTCAGTCTTGTCTGCAGAATAAGCTCAAGGTCATTTTGGGCTACAGAGTGAGACCCTGTTCTCAAAATAAAAAAGTAAAGAAAAGAAATCAACATTTATAAAATTAACACATAAAGCATTTAATTATAACATTTATAAAATATATAACATAATTTATAAAAATTTGTCATATACGTAATATATTAGGATTCAGGAAAATTATAGACAATTTTATATATGTCTTGACATTCAAGTTCCTAATGACTGTTCAAAACTAGTATGATAAGGTCTACTTTAAAACCAGGAACCTTAAAAGACCTGGATGAGGCAGAGATCTGACTGGGATCATAAAGTTCTTTGTTAGAGGCAGTTAAATTATTCTCCATTAAGCAGTGTTATATATGTTAAGCTATTTGGTGCAGAGGCTATATCTAGTCTCTGAGAGAGAGCATTTCTAAACTTATAATTTATTTTAGCCTTATTGAGACCAGACTTCACAGCCAAGTAATAATGCCTTTCTAGATCCAAGTGACAGCCTTACTTGAGAAGGTCTTACTGAAGGACAACTCTCTAATCTCTCTGTTTCTTTAGCTTTTCCAGTATAAACATTGAGGAAAGTTTCCAGGCAGTTCTGGCACACACCTTTATTCCCAGCACTTCAGAGGCAGAGTCAGTGGATTTAAGTTCAAGGCCATCTTGGTCTACAGAGCAAGAACTGGGACAGCCAGAAAGAGCCACACAAAGAAACCTTGTCATGAAAAAATTAACAAAAAGAGAGAAACTACCATAGGGATAGATTTTACTATGAATTAATGCTTTTCTGATGATGCTTAGGCCATGTGAAAAGACAGAGGGTTCAATTGTTATTAGACATTAAGCAATATCTGAATAACTGTGTCCTCACCCAGAAAACAGAGCAGTTGTTTAGAATAGCCGTTTGACAAGTGAATGAGTATACAGGAGATTTATAGTCAACCTGTTTTTCCACAGAGACTTGAGTAGGACTCACCCTTCAAGAATGGTGCTGATGACCACCCTCCCCCCAAATTAGGGATACTTCTCAAATGAGTATCAAATATTTCAAAATTGAACCCAAAGCATATGATGGTGTGCAGTCATAGAACACAGGAGATAATCACTACCAACTTACAACAGTTTGGGATGGGGGACTCATCAAATGTAGACACCACAGTCCTGTTCTTTCATGTTCAGTTTGCAGTCAGCAGAGTTCAAAGTTATGAAAAAAGTGGTAGTAACACATGGCTAGTAAGCAAAATGGATTCCTAACTGTGATCTGGATTGTACTTTATCTCACTGAGAGAATTACATTAGTCTATCCTTAGCTGGGATTCATTTTCCTAAGGTTTCATCCAATTGCAAACAACTAGGGTCTGAAAATATTAAATAAAATATTTCCAAAAAGGAAAAAAATGAATGACATCTGTTAAAACATTGTTATGATTGTTTCATTGTATTTTTAGTAATTGCTGTTCATCTCTGATTTGTGTTATTTTCTAAAAGTATATGTAATACTCTTGTGTAGAGAAAGCCATGTTTGAAAAGCCAGAGAAATGTGAAAGGGAACAGGTCTCTTTCGGAGAATGTCTGGTACTTGAGTGTTCTAATACAGTATAAAGAAATCAGAGGGGCTGGAGAGATAGCTCAGCCTTAACAGGCTTAGGATCATATTTACAAGGACAAGAACTCTATTTCCAGCACAGAAGATTGTCTCTCTAGATCTTTTTTTCTTGGCTCTATGACACCTCTGCCCCCCATCAATAGAAAGAAAAATAAATTTAAAAGAAAAAAGAAAACAGTGGCTTCTTCCCAAACAAATGAGCATGGGCAATCTAAAATAGTTTTGATTTGGTAATGCAGAGCTGAAATCCAGTAAATCCAGCCTCTATTCAGAGTGAAACATTGGCCAACCAGAACGTTTTCTCATTTGCCTAGTGGAAATTGAATATAGACAATCCCAATTTCAATGAGGTTGTCTTCAAACAAAAGTTAGCACAGCCTTTTGCTGTTGGTACTGCAACATGCCTGGCAGGCTGATTCCTTACTTTCGTAAACTTACCTCTTCTACACTGCTTTGACTTTGGTGAACTGTCTACCAACCCCTCCTCACCCCCATCACAGTTTGGTATTCTCTATGCCAAGGATCAATTGCACCTTTTGGTAGAATGAACTAAATTCTTACGTGAATGGCTTGAGACCAAGGATCAGAAGAAATTCATTAAATTGTTTCACAATAACTTAATCACATCCCAGATTTCTGTTAGTTATTCCATTGAGTAATCCTTATTCTATAGGGCAAATTTTGAGAGAGGGGCAGAAACATTACACTGTTCTTCCTAGAGATCAACCCTTTTGCACAATATTGTCTTTTTGCAATTTCAGTTTTCTGTAATTCCAGTGACACCAGCAAGGTGGTTTCCTATCTTTTGGCATATCCTGTGGCTTTAAGTCTGTCTCCATAGTACGGTTCCACACCTATGTGCTAGCCTTCTGGGGCTTATGTTGCTGGCCATAAGTAAATCATAGTCTGGTGGAGCAGAAAGACAGTGAGCAGGCATTTGTTTAAAATGATGTGAGCAGAGTATTAAATAGTATTGGATGTAAGAAATAAATATGACTAAATTAAGTTTCACTCAATAGTCAAGATTTGTTTGAAATTGATGAAGCAAAAGTTAGTTGTAGAGATTCTTGAGTGTTGCATTGTGACTAGAGCCTTGGACCTTAAGGCTTCTAGGTCCAAATGCTCACTTGCATTGAGAAAATGGCATAGTGTGTAGAGAAATGGAAAGTGAATTCATTTAGAGTCTCTTTCCTTCCTTCCTTCTTTTCTTCCTTCCTTCTTTTCTTCCTTCCTTCTTTTCTTCCTTCCTCCCTTCCTTCCTNTCTCTCTCTCTCTCTCTCTCTCTTTCCAAATTGAGCAGGCTTTGTCTGTCTGCATATAACATACAGAGAAACAAAACCCTAGAAAGATGAAAGTGCTGGTCAATGTCCTCTTAGGGTGAAGGTTTATTCTGAAACTGGGGTCTTAAGAATGGTTCACCTTCACCCAAACATGGAGTTTCCTGGACAAAACCTACACCTGAGGCATCCTTACAGTATTCAAGAGAAAAAAGAAAGCAATACGACAGGAGAATGGTTGCATGCTGTCTTGGCAGACAATGGAAAGCTAATGTGGATGAGGAGAAATGAGCAAGAAAGAAATAGGCAGAAATAATGCAAAGGCAGGATGATTGATATAAGATACTTGCATGTGTGGAAATAAAGCAAAGACTCCCTGTAATGTGCAATTATATATTTATATTGAAAGACCCCCCAGAGTGGGGAGACTCTCACTCAAGTCTCGGGATAACATGACCCCCCAGGAACTCTCAAGAGACTGTCCTTGCTGCAATCACACAAGGTTTATTGACAGGACAGGAACCAGTGCACTGGGGCCGAAATTCATTTCCCATGCAGGGGTAGAGAGTTCAACTCCGAGTAGCTGGGAGAAGGGGTATTTAAAGGAAGAAACCATAGCCCAATAACCCAAAGGGGGTAGGGAAGACATCATTGGAAAATTCTGAAAGTACCAGTGATAATCACAAGGGGTAACTCCCTGTTTCTCATGATTATTCTCAAGATTATAACCTACTCTGTGGTCAGCTAGTTCCTGGAACAGAGTCACTGAACCGGCTAACCTAGATTTTTGGTTCTTCTCTCCCTGCTAGATTTTCTTTTTGGCTCTACTCTTTTTGCTAGAG
This sequence comes from Bramus lutescens, assembly GCA_001685075.1. Lineage (NCBI taxonomy): Eukaryota > Metazoa > Chordata > Mammalia > Rodentia > Cricetidae > Bramus > Bramus lutescens. The sequence goes on from LOEQ01004260.1 coordinate 325,454, forward strand.
GGGTCTGAATTTATCTTGGTCTTTCAATATAATTAAAATATATTATATTTATAACAGATATAATGCATATAATATATTTTAATATAAAATACATTTTGATAAATGCTTTTAAAAGTGCATCATTCTAAAAATAAAACAAAACAGCAAAAACTTAAGAAACAAGAAAGGGGAAGATGTGCAGACTGTATTCTACAGGGTAAAAAAAATGCTCAAATACATCTCTATTGTTTGAGCCTGACTTATAGACTGATGGTGTGAACCAAGAAAAAGAATGTCCAGCTGAACTTGGGCAATCTGAAGTAAAAATTTCTGTATCCTATTATGTGATAGCTGACTAAGGTGTCCATAGCCCCATAGCCCAGCAGTACTTTCTGTACCCCTGTGTGCCTGACTGGAACTTCTCAGAGTAAAAAGCAATATCCATGTTGTCAGGAAACACAGAGACTTGAGTGCATTCCACCTTGTCTGAAGCTCAGAGAGTTTGAGTTTTTTTTCTCTTTCAAAGTTGTTGACACAGGTGTGGCTACNAAAAAAAAAAAAGATATCCTGACCCCTGACCCAGGGCGTGGTTACTTGGTGTTTTGGATGTTAAGATGGCCCATAAAGATGGATCCACTCCGCCCTGACCTCCGGTCAGAGAATTCAAGCATATTCCTGTGCTCCTTCATTTAAAATAGATCTGACATAGGGAGAGGCTGCCTACAGGGTACTTGGTCTAGGGTGTGTTCACTGCATATCCTGCCCCAAACATCAAATGCCTTTACTCAGGAAATAATGGCTTGATGTCTCAAGCACTGAACAAATAACTGTCTGGTTGTCTTTTTGCCTCCCCCTTTTTATTTTGGGATATAAAATGTATGGAATAAACGTGGGTGAATTTAGCATTTAGTATTTGCTAAGTTGCCCTCCCAATACGATCCTATGTCTCTGTGTTTCTTTCATTTCTCTGATTCTCCTACCTAATCCTCACGTCCCTGCCCTGGAATATATATGTGACCATGTTGTGGCTAGGACTGCGGCAGAAGTCACCCCAAATGGTGGATTACAACACCACATTAAAGATGCTGCAAGGCCAGCTGAATGATTATAACTTGGTGATTACCATGTGTGGGAATGTTGCAGATGCAGAGTTATTGGTGCTATGTTTAGACCCTTTAATAGTTATTTTTTAGACATGCTCACAAATGCCTTTTGGAATGTTCTGACAGGCATAAACCTGGCAGCTAAGAATGCCATCAGATAGCATCTGAAAGCTATAGAGGAAGATTTCAATGCCTTGCTCTAACTGCATTCGTGACGTTTCTTCAATTTATTTGAAGTGTCTTGATTTATGACCATCTTTTGTCATATAGCTATACAAATTTCACAAACTGTTACTGCATTGAAACACAGTGTGTGAGGTGACCTGAATCTGAGTTCCCAGGTCATGACCACTCACATTAGGGTCCAGAATAAACTATACCTTCCTTCTGCCTTTTAGGTGAAAGCTATCTTTGCATCAATGCCAGTGCTTGTTTTAGCGCCTGTTCCAGAAATTCCTCCCAGGCCCCGCCATCGAACTCCATATTCTGTGTTTCATTAACGCAATGTCTCCTTATTTGTCTGCAGTCTTACTATAAGGAGTAAGAAAGGTGTTTGCAGGCATGGCAGCTGTTTGACAGGTCTGGCTCTGGGACATTGGCTATGCTGCTTGTACTGTCCACACCTCACCTGTGCCTAACCATTAAAGCAAGCACCTAATTGTGCCTCCTCCATTCTGTCCTATGAATTAAACACTATCATGTTCATTCAGTGACATCATGGTAATTAGTAACTGACACCTAGTGGGCTTTGAATCAATATAACTCATGGATTAGTTTTCTCCTCATTAGTATTCTTTACAAGGAAGGATGCTGCATGATCTATGAGAAGAATGTTTTTTCATTCTCTACAGCCACCTTGGAGTCAACAATGTCCTCAGTTCACCCTGGTTGGAGGATTATTGCTTGCTAACTCAAAACTTTGTGCAGACTTGCTGTGAGGAAGGATCGAGTAATATCACAGGCTGAGCTGGAAGACTGCAGGGAGGACATCCTGATGGGGATTATTCATGAGGTGTGCATAATCAGGGTCAGCAGGCGGAGACGGGGAAGGCTGGACACTGTTCAATTACAAAGCTGCACAGTGAGGTGGGCCCTGCTCAGGACAGCTGGCCATGATCTGCAGCTGGAAGTGGGGGATCCTTGGGGCTGCTGGTCACCTATTGAGGGGCTGGGAGAGAACGCTGTTTGGGGTTGAGAAGCACTGTGGGAAATGGTAGCAGGAAATTGAAAGGTTTTAATGGAAGGAACTGACTTGCTATGTTCTCGTACACTGAATAAAAACTCTTTCTTGAGATTCCTAAATGATGTAGCCAAGCAGTAAATCCAAATTATATTGGGAACAAAACTATACAATTTGGGCTTCTCCCTGTATTTTTAAGAAGGTCTGGAGGTACGGGTGGGTCAGTTGAGTGTGAATTTTAAATTTTTTTCAAGTAATTTATTCATTCATGTATAATCACACACACACACACACACACACACACACACTTTGACCAAAGCCCTCTCTTTCCTCCATTAACCTTTTATATATTCCTTGTTTCTAAAGAGACAATCTCTTCTTTCCAAGTCTTCTATTTTCAGGGAATGTTTCCATGACTCAGTGAATTAAATGAGAGCTTCCCATATGATCTTATTTGCTTGTGGGGGTTATTTGTTTAGGAGGAGCAATGTGCCTCGAGAGGCTATTGAGAAATATGACTTCCCTTCTTCATGCGACTTTTAACTACCTATAACTAGAAGAATGAAACCTGATTTTCCTCTCCCCATCAATGAGAGGACACTGATGGACCCATAAATCAGAGTCATAGTTCTTTCTTATTTTCAAGGTAATGTGACATCAAACAATAATTCATATTCATGCAGTTAAAGATAGGCATTCTTTCCATTATGTAGTCCATGAGAAGTTTGGTGTTTTCATGATCGTTTACTTAACAGGAAAACTCAATGGACTTGACATTTGTGAAGGAGGCTCCTGGTTCTCCCACAACCCTGTTCCTGCCAGCCTTCATGTATTTCACAGAATTCTGCTCACAGTAAACTTAGTCATTTGAATAAATCTCATTCGGTTTTTTACAACCCGTGGAATAATGAGTGTTTTCAAAAGAAGTAAAGTCATTATTAACTTTTGAAAGAAACTTCCTCGCAAAACCAATTGACAAGAATATAACCTTGGGATAAGAAATCAGAAATCTCAGCTAATTCAAATGTGATCCTGTGGCTTACATGTCTGCAAATGCCTGTCATGGTTTGCACACTTTTAAATAAACTCATGTGTGCATGTGTGTATAACCAGAGTCGGCTGCACACCTGCAGTTTGTATCAAACACAGTGAAAAATATTTTATGAATAAAATTACTCAAAAGGACAAAATTTAACAATTGCAAACTGGAATTGTATCCCTGAGCCATTCTTTAGTTACACCACCCTACACTGCTAAATATTTTAACGACTTCAGATTTGAGATGCTATAAACAGTGGTGTGCCTTACAATGCTAGGAGCTAGTGTTCATTGCATCCCTATCATTTCCTTAGGACAGAGTCTTGCAAGAACATAAATGCCTCCAAGAGTATAACAATTTTCAAAACATGCCCACAAGCACAGTTAGATGACTATAGTGCTGTTTAGATGGAGATATACATATATACAATCAAGCTACTTTATTGAATGTTTGTTTAAAAGTTTAATACCTCCTACCAAGTTCTGTGTATTTTTGAGTGGGGGTGTGTTGGGGAGTGGGTTTTCTAGATTCCTTCCTTCACCAAGTCGAACATGAGTCACAGTAACTTTTGAAACAGCCGAGTTTGGCAGAGGAAAACTGCCACAGTTTCCTCCTTTTCATTTCTTTCTGTTACATTGGTTAGACTGAGTATTGTCTTTGGATTTATTAGCCATTTTTCTTCTTTTTTATTGGTCTGATAAAGTCTTCTTGAGGTTTAGTGTTTTTATACTTGATTTGTAAAAGCTATTTGAACATTAATGATATGATATGTGCTTCTGTGGCAAATAGTCTATGGGGTTGTTTCATTTTAATTTTGTATTTAGTATTACCATGCATGCATTTGAAGCCCTCAAAAACCTCCCTCTGTAATTTCCCCCAGGGTTCAAAAGACTCTCATGATGTGGGATTCCCCTCTGTATACTATAAATATGTTTTATTGCCATTGGTTAATAAAGAAGTTGCTTTAAGTCAATGGCTTAATAAAATATAGCCAGGCTGGAAAAGATATATAGAGAGAGTAGGCAGAGTCAGGAAGATGCCATGTAGACACCACAGGAGAAAGATCCTTGACAGAGACTTACCGGTAGGCTACAACCACATGTTAATACACAGATGAATAGAAATGGGTTAATTTAAGATGTAAGAGCTAACTAGAAATATGCTTAAACTATAAGCCAAGCAGTATTGTAATTAATACAGTTTCTGTGTGATTATTTTGGGTCTGGGGAGCCGGAAATGAAACAGCAGTCTCTGTCAACACTTTCCTTCCCAGATCTCTTCAGGTCTCACCTCTTTACTCCAATCCTTCTCTGATGTATGCTTTGCATGTGGCAATGAGATGGTGAGCCCAGTCTGCAGAGGAAATAGGACTACACTGTGAAAGAAGAACAATTGGCTGAAAGAGTCAGAAGTAAACTCACTTCTCCAAACTGGTCCCTTGTTGGTTAATTGCTGTAACTTCTTCATCTTTTTGTTCATTCCTAGGCTTTCACTGCTTCACCAGTGTTGAGGCAGGCAAGGTAAGCATTCTCAAATTAATATCTGATTTTCTCTCTCTCCATCTGTCTGATCATCTCTATTAATACCTGATTTTTTGACAAAGAAGCAAAAATATCAAATGGAAAAAAGAAAGCATATGTAACATATGGTGCTGGCATAACTGGATATCAACATGTAGAAGAATGAAAACAAACCCATATCTATCACCATGCACAAAACTCAAGTCCAAATGGATCAAAGACCTCAACATAAAGCCAGCCACACTGAACCTTATAGAAGAAAAAGCGGGAAGTACACTTGAACATATTGGCACAGGAGACTACTTTCTAAATATAACCCCAACAGCACAGATACTGAGAGAAACATTAATAAATGGGACCTGCTTAAATTGCAGGGCTTCTGTAAAGCAAAGGACACAGTCAACAAGACAAAACGACAGACTACAGAATTCGAAAAGATCTTCATTAACCCACATCAGGCAGAGGTCTGATCTCCAAAATGTACAAAGAGCTCAAGAAATTGGTCATAAAAAGAACAAATAATCCAATAAAAAATGGAGTACAGACATAAACAGAAAACTCTCAACAGAGGAATCTAAAACGGCCGAAAGACACTTAAAGAAATGCTCAACATCCTTAGTCACCAAAGAAATGCAAATCGAAACAACTCTGAGATTCCATCTTATACCTGTAAGAAGGGCCAAGATTAAAAACACTGATGACAACCTATGCTGGAGAGGTTGTGGGGAAAAGGGTACACTCCTGCATTGCTGGTGGGAATGAAAGCTGGCAGACCCCCTTTGGATGTCAGTGTGGGGATTTCTCAGAAAATTAGGAAACAACCTTCCTCATGCTCACAGCAGCATTGTTTGTCATAGCCAGAACCTGGAAACAGCCTAACTGCCCCTCAACCAAAGAATGGATAAGGAAAATGTGGTACATTTACACA
>LOEQ01004260.1:345811-359865 GCA_001685075.1 Bramus lutescens
AGAGAGAGAGAGAGAGAAAGAGAGAGAGAGAGAGGGGGGATAGAGAGAGAGAGTTAGGTTTCAGAGAGTATTTAGTAAGTACTGCCTATGACTATTTTATAGCTCTATATATCAGAGAGCAGGCTATACATGTCTATGGACCTAAAGCCACCTTGGTGCATTTCCATGTGTGGAAAACTTAGCATGCTTATCCACTCCCTCTCCCCTTGCTCAGGCAGGAAAAGTCAGTGATTACCAGACTAAAGCACAATTAATAAAAACCTAGAGACAGAAATTGAGGTTCAACCTGAAGATCTGAAAAGCAAAGCAGCCAGCAACTGGCTCTTATCTCAAACTCAGTCCAAAATGGCGATCCTTTCTCCAGGAATCTCAGAATGAGACTGTGTCTGAGAACTGTCTCCTCCCATTTTTATAATTTTCTCTAGGGTTGGGATTAAAGGCATGCACCACTGGGGTTAAAGGCATGAGCCACCCAGGTTCTTAGACAACTAGTGTGGTTACTGGGATTAAAGGTATGTGTTACCACTGGCTGGTCTCTAAGACTGACCAGTGGAACTGTTTTATTCTCTGAACTTCAGTCAAGCTTTATTTATGAAATGCCACTACATGAGAGAGGGCAAAGGATGGTGATGTGCATCAGCAATGGACATTGCAGTTCATAAGAAGGTTCTAGGCCCAGAACAACAGTGTGAGGGGCAGTCTGTGGACAGACTGAAGATGTTACGTTGGGGTTGTGTTAGAAGGGCACTGAAGAGATGCATGTTTATCCCATCACTTCTCAGGTAAGTACAGGTTATTGAGAAAATTGCATTTTTCAAACATTCCAATAAACAGATGAATCACATTGTTTTTGCTGTTAATATAGTAGAAGCATGAGCCAAGAACTCATGTCCTAAATGTAGTCTTCAGAATTTCACCCTCTGAGAAGCTCACCAGTGTGGAGAAGTCTCAATCTAACACTGTGTTTTAGGCATTTGTCAAGAGCATGATCATTTGCTGAAGTTCAATACACAAGGGACTGGAAGTTGAAAATAGGAGTTGTTCAATAGCAGAATCTGATGACAAGGCGTGCATCTTAGCCAATTCCAGGAGCGTCTTCATGGATGCTGGGAATCACAATCTGCTCCTAGCAGATGCCACTATCATTAATCTGTCAGCACTGGCCATTTTATTCCTCATACCCTCTGCACACCTTGAGAGAAAACAATACTGTTTTCCTGGTGACTACTTTTCATTATGTCTAAGAGACTCACATTTTGTGTTTTTCTTCTGGCAATCACCATTTTGTCTTCCTCTAGTCACTATTTGAGTAGTCATTTCTTATACACCAATAGCAAGGTGTGCCTTCAAGCAAGTGGTATAGGTAGGATGTGACAATTTGAACATTCATGCAAGGGTCTAGGTCACTCACATGGACCATGAATCATCTATGTTATTTACAAGAATGAATAGAGACACCCTCTCTTCTCCACCCTCTGTGGTGCGTGTGTGTGTGTCTCTCTCTGTGTGTGATGTAAAGCATAGAGGCTCCTAAAAAGACATAGAAATGTAGAATGCTTTGGCTCACTTAAATTTAGGGCATGAAGAAAGAACCTGAGAAGTCCATTTAGGACTTGGGATGCTCACAGATGGACTCTGCCAACCCAGCATTCAGATTTAGCAGAGAATGTGTAGTGAGGGCTGTTGTCCCATGAATACCTCCAGGGAATTCAATGATATTTGCTGACTAATGAACTTTAGAGTGTGGAGCAAGGAGTTCTAGAGAAACACAGGTTTTCAAAGGAAGTGAGCAGGAAAACTGCTGACTTGGGTACAGAGAGAAGGAACGTGAGCATGAGCTTGAGCGTCTATCATAGTCCTCTTGGTACTGAGGACCTGTTTGGCTGAGTTTTGGTGCAGATGACAGGGGTAGGAAGAAAGGGGCGGAATTCGTGTGGCCAGGATGTAAAGTACTATTGCTGGGCCTCTGCAGTTTCATATATTTAACTCCAGTTGGAACTTGGTTACCTGTGCTGTCCTTGTCATTGAGAGTGGGATTCTGTTTGCATGTTCATTGTGTTTTTTCATGTGTGCACAGAACAGAGCAAAGATGATCTCATGCTCAGCCTTGAGTTCCATTTCACTCTAAATGTATAGTCATAGCTACTTGTTCAAAGTGAAAAGATTAAGTTGACCTATTGTATAGCTTTTGTGTATTTGTTCTGAAAATATCTGTTGAATACACAAAACAGGTCTCACGCACTTTCCTGAAATAATGGGTCCTAGATAAGAAAAGAAGTAGTAGAAAGATTTTAAGTATTCACTTAATGTTTTATTGTCCAGGATTATAGAACTCCATTGAAACATCATGAATATAAATTATTATTACTCACATCTCACAAATGACAGTATGTGGGTATGAGGAAGCTACATAACTTTGAGACTTTGAAGCAACGCAGCCTTTCTGGAATATTGTTATTTCTAATTGATAATGTTCCCCTGCCTTTTCCTTGGCACAAATAGAAAACATGAGGAATTTTTATAAAGTACAATGGGGAGAATAGAGAAATTTGTTTATAGTCCGATCCAGTTGTCCTGGGGTTTTAGCTGTGTTCTATTTAGTGGTTTACCTTTAAACTCACCTTTTGGATCATCAGGAAGAAATATATATAATTGCTTGTTCTTTGAGAAGATGTAGCACACTTCTTCCATTAGCATTTTTTGTTGCTGTTGTTATTATTCTGCTTTTGCGGTGCTGGAGTCTTGTTCATTCAAGGCAAGCATTCTAGCACTTAGCTACAACCTCATAGCACTTCCTTGTACTTCTGCTTGTAGAGATGTTAGTAGTAGAACCACAGACTCTTGAGGATGTAAGTCAGTAAACTATGACTGTGACTGCAGAATCCACGAATGTCAGACTTAGGCCTCGCAAGGTTCATTGTTCTCTCTCTCCTGTAAATACTATGTAAAATTGTCAGAACTGACCCTGCCTGTGAGCAGGGTTGGTTCTGCCATTCATGTCATTCCTGTTGATTGTCAGTTCTGTATAGGCCTGTAACAAAGTTCTCGCCAACTAGTCCTCATAAGAAGTTGCCAGGGATTTTAAAGATTTTTCCATCATGATAAAGGAGAGCAACATAAAAAGCTGTATTTGTGTTTGTTACTAGAGGAACAAGGAGAGTAGCCTGAAGTTCCTGCAGACCCGTGTCTATCAAATTGGCACTGCGATGGTACGTGCAGTAGAGGGGCTAAAGGAGCCAAAGTCACTCCTAACATGGGTGACAGCTTGAACTACTCCGCCTATCCTAGTTTCATATCCCTTTGTTTAATTAAATATCCAGGCAAGAATTTGCCTAGGAGAGGAAAGAGCTTACTTGACTTATATTTCCAAGTTACAGTTCATTTCAGGGAAGTCAAGGCAGGAGCTCAAGCAGTCAAGAGCAACAAGGTATTAAGTGTATCCTCACATGCGCTCATCTAGGGGTCTTCTGTTTAGTTTTAGAAGCCCTAACTAGGGAATGGTGTTCCCACAATGAATTGTGTCTTCTTCTATCAAACAGAAATCAAGAAATATCTCAAAGTACTTGCCCAGAGTCCAAGGTGATCGAGATAGATAATTGTGTCTTAAAACTCTCTTCCTACATGCTTCTAAGTTTTGTCAAGTTCAAAATTAACCTGAATAATCCACTCCTTGTCAATTGGACATATAAACACAGTGCAATTCAAAAATTTTTAAGGTTTTCACATTCTAAAGAATATTTATAAGTCAAAAGTCACTTTAAAAGTCCAAATTTACTTAATGGTAAACATCTAAAAAGAAACAAAACAACAACAACAAAATCTTATTTTATTCCAAAAAGAAGAATCAGGATACAAAAACAATTATACAAATTATCTAACGATGTAAATTCACATCATGTAGTTCATTGTCCAATATCTGGTGCTCAATCATAATTTAATAGTCTGGACCCTAAAAGGCTTGGGTATCGCCAGTTCTTCAGCTCCACTCCATAGAACATACAATTTCCCTCATAGGCCAGCTTCTTTCTCCCTTCACAGCTCTCTCTTTTCTGGATATTCAATTGTCATGTAATCTCCCTTATCTTAGAGTCCCCATTACAATTCACCAATGGCCTCCCACAGCCTCTCTCCATGAACTCCAACCCTGCTGCCTGGGGCAACTGTTTTTCGCTGGTCTTCTTGACACTTTTGATCTTGTAAAACCAAATGCAGTACAACAACCCCATTTCTTCAGGACCAGTTTCTGTCCAGGTTTCATTTCTGTTGCTCTAACATATCCTGATCATAAAACAACATAGCGAAAGAACAGATTTATTTGGCTTGCAATTCCAAGTTATGGTCCTTTATTTGGGCAAAGCAAAGTGAAACTCAAGCAGCCAGCCACTTCACATCCACAGTCAGAAGAAAGACAGAATAAATGTGTCCTTGCATGGCATTCTTGCGTATGCTTGTCTGACTTTCTCTTATCTTGTGTATTCCAGAATCCTTAAGCCTATGGAATGGTGCTCTCTGAAATGGTCTCTTTGTACATCAATTAGCAAACAAGATAACCCACAGATGTTATAATAAGTCAAACTGACCTTAATAATGCATCATTAAGATTTCTTTCCCAGATGATTTAAGGTGATATCAAGGTGACAGTTAAACCAGTACATTATGCAATGTTAGCAATTTGGATTTTAAATTTTAAATTATTTGAAACTCTATGTACACATATTATAAAAACAAGTAGAATCTCATATATANATGTAGCCTGCTAAACACACTGGACTATTTAGTAGGCTTCTCTTCTGTGGCTGCTGAGATAAAAAAAGCTTTTTTTCTGGCCCTTTATAATAAACAAAATGCCTAAGATTAGATATACTCATAAGAAGATATATCTGAAGTTTGGGAAGTTCATAGTACAAGATTAGGTGATCCCATTGCCTTAACCTCTGGTGAGGATGTTAGGAGGAACATGACTTCATATCATAGCAGATGTTTGTATGTGGACGTAAACAGTCACAGATCCATTCCTTTCATAATAGCCCTCTCATAAGGATTACCATGAAAGTTACACAACAATGAACTTAATTTATTTCTAGGTCAGTTTCATCACACAGACCATTAAGGGAAATCTAAACCACAGATGACTTTAAAATTGTGGTTTGGTTTTCAGCTCATTCCCAAGACATTATTTCTTTTTCATTAAAAGCAATTCAGAATAATGTGGATTAAGTTTAATTCTAGCTATGAAACACTAAAAATAACAAAATCATGATGTAGTGACAGATATGTCTTCATTAAGATATTAAAAACATGAATTAATGGTGAATTTATCGGTGCCACAGGATAGCAGTGATAAAATTTTGAGTTCTGGTAGCAACTACTTTAAGAGGAACTGAGATTTTCTCTCTTGACCTAGCCATGTCTCCTTTTCAGTCCTTGGTAGTTTATGGACTTTATTGGACCTGAAATTAAAGCCTCCGGACAAAAATCAGTGAAGGAAATGTTCAGCTCTATCAGTTCTTCAAGGCTTCTGGGTTAATCCGCCTCTCACCAGTCCTTTACCCTCTCTCAGGCAGCTCCAGGAGCTTCTCCTGACCTGCTGCCTGTCATCCCAATGCTTCTTCAAGCTTGCTGACATTTCCTGAGTAAGTTCGATCTGAGAGCTGGAAATAAATCACACACACTCACACATAACACATACACACATCACATGTGCACATACACACACCACATACACATAGTACATACACACAAACCTCACATGTACACACACCACACATGTACACATATTTACCACATATACCACATACACACAGATTGCACATATACACACAGAAACCACATATACATAATACATACATACACACCACATACACACCACACAAAGTACATACACATACCACACACGTACACACAGGTAGGTCCTCAGCATTTCCACCATCTTTTTTGTTCTAATCCTTTAAGTCTCTGAACCAACAGATGATAAGATGGTTATTTATGCTTTTGAGATGAAAATGTTGAAGACTGGTTTCTATTATTTATAAAAATTATAAACATTTGTAGTATTGAGGACACACTCTTCCCCCTTTAGCGTTCAGGTCCAGGAGTCAAACACAATTGGGATTGATTTTGGTTACTTTTTAGTAAAAGCTAAGCTCTCTCTCTTTGCCTTCCTCCCTTATCTGACTTCACTCCCCTCTTCCGTAATGATATCTACATAGTTTTGGGACCATATTAAACATATAAACTGAGTGCTGAGCTATTTCATTTGAAAACCCAGCCAAACCAAAGCCCAAATGCAAAGAAACATGTGGATCTGTCAGTGGAATGGCATGTAGACTATAAAGGGCAGTTTTACTTTCCTTATCTTTTTTCTTGTGGTTTTAGATAAAATATCCTGATGAAGCACACATTTTATAGTATGAGCAGTAATACATGCTTTGAACCACATTGAAGAAATGTCCCCCCATTGGCTCAGGTATTTGAGGATTTGGTTATCAGTGGTGGGAGGTGGTAAAGTCTTGGTGGAGGAGGTACGTCGCTGGAGAGATAGAGGCTTGAAGATTCACAGACTCACTGATCCCAGTTCATTCTCTCTGCTTCATATTCATAGCGGACAATGTGATTTTTCAGCCTCCTTCTTCTGCTCCTGCTGCAATGCTCCTCTCTTACATGATGGACTCATATTTTCCCAGAGCCTAGATCATAAATTGAACCAAACTGCTCCAAAAATTGGTCATTTTATTTCATTACAAGAAGAGAAGAATAACACCTGAAGTACAGTGTGAACATGCGCAACTGAGTTTGTGGAACCAGCTTCACTTACAACGCTGCAATCCGTTTCCCAGTGTCCCTTCTTAAGGTCAGAGGGTTTCATGGTGTGCACAGCATTACCAGGATGATGGCAGCACCTCAGTGGCCATGTATCACAACTGATGAGGCTGGAAGTGTTGATAGGCCTATACTGAACATGAAAACTGAGGCTCATATAGAGGTTTAAGTGACTTTGTTAATTTCTGTCAATGGCAAGGACGAAATGAAATTTCTTAGATGTGATGATGAAGCATAGAAGGGACACAGAGGGAGGGCCAGGCCAGGACACTGCAGGTAGGTAGTCCAGAGATAACATCAAGGTTCCCAATGGTACTACTGATGGCCCCTGGTGTGGGAAGTCCTTCTGTATATGTGTTGCTTTTATTGGTTAATGAATAGAGAAGCTGCTTTTGGTCAATGGCTTAACAGAATATAGCCAGGCTGGAAGAGATATACTTAGAGAGAGAATAGGCAGAGTCAGTAAGAAGCCATGTAGCCGCCAGAGGGCAAAAACTCGAGTTGCTACAAGCCTTGTGGTAAATCATAAAATAATAGAAATGGATTAATTTAAGATATGAGTTAGCTGGAAATATGCTTAAGTAATTGGCCAAATAGTATTGCAATAAATACAGGTTTCTTTGCGATTATTTCAGGGCTAAGCAGCTGGGAACGAACTAACAGCCTTCCTACTACAAGTTGGGTGCCAATCTGTAATAAGAGGCTGCTTCTTTGTTTCCCGATTGCCCTGACTCAAAACAATCACACGGAAACTATATTAATAAAATCACTCCTTGGCCAATCACTTAAGTAAATTGCTAGTTAGCTCTTATATCTTAGGTTAACCCATTTTAATTATTTTATATTTTACCACAAGACTTGTGGCCTACCAACAAGGTCCCAGCAAACAGCTCATGTCTTTCCCCTCTGGCACTCCATGGTTTCTCCCGACTCTTCCTTCTTTCTCCCAGCATTCAGTTTAGTTTTGCCACCTACCTCTACTCTGCCCTATCACAGGCCAAAGCAGTTTCTTTATTCATTAACCAATAAAATCAGCACATATACAGAAGGACTTCCCATACCAGGCCCTTCCCTGCTGTTTCTTTAACTGTATTAGGTAGATACAAATTGTCTTATTGTCCCATTTTAAAGTGAGTGACCAGCTCATAACAGTTACTTCCCCACAATGTAAATAAAACACAGATGTACTGTGACTAAAGCCTGTTTATTTCTAATGCTACCCTTCCTTAAGCTATTTCATCCAAGTGTTCTCAAGCAGTTATATACCGAAGAAGGTTTCTATGTATTACAGCCCTCTTTGTATCTTATTTTCCTTCAGTAAATTGTAGGTGACCCAAGATGAGAGATTTAAACTCATTACATTTATGCCTTCCGTGTTCTTAAAAGTGTCTGTACGAAAGGAGGTGCTTAACAGTCACTAACGGAAAGGCCCAAAGAAAGATTTACCTTTTTAAAAATTCAGGATCCTGGTTGCCAAATCTTTTCATTCAGACCCATAACATGAAGGAGGATTTGGCTGACACATACACAATCTATATTTTTTACATTTCTGTAATGTGAGCTGTAGCATTTCCCATTTTAATCAGCTGTTTGCTGTCCAATAAATGCGGCCCCTGAACACTCAAGGTAACGTTTGCTGAGATTGACAGCGAGAAGTGTAATATCTGATATGAGGTCTTCTCTATAATGATTCTCATCTCCATTCTTCCCCTTTTACTGTCAGCTCCGGGCAGGCTACAGGATCTGCAGCCTGCCTGTGGTGAAGCTGGAAAGGTTAAAGTCTGTTTCAGCAATGGGCTTTGTGCAAAGTGGCTGCTGGTCTGTGGATTACACTGTTCCCTGACCTTTCTGGGATGGAGCATTCTTCACAGCTGTCATTACATCAGTGCCTGAGACCAGAAATATCATTAGGGGAGACGTCTTGGCTGAAGATCCATGCCAAGATTAGGGGAGAGGGACAGGGCTGAGGAAGCATGACCAGTAATTCAGTAAGTGAAGCTACAGCCGGATGCTGCTAAGGAGACTGAGGGATGAAGTCAAGGTGCAGGGTCCCCATGACCCTCTTTACTTTGCATTGCAGCCATCTGCTCCTATGTCTACCTCCCTCAACAGTCTGCAAAGGTGGGAAGGGGAAAACTTCTCATGCATCGATCTTTTACTTCCCTGAAACATGCTAGATTTCCATGAATTTTTGCTTTCTGTGAACTTTTCCTGAAAGGAAGAGAATCAAAGGCGTTGAGATGGAAATGGTCAACAGAGCAACTCATGTGTCTTAGCTAAAGGATTTGTTGATGTTATCATGAACAGAACATTTCGAAGATAACTGGTGAGCAGGTGAGAGACCTAGGAAGACAGGGGTAAAGCTCCTGTCAAGGCTAATGAGCTGGATCTCAGGGAAGCCAATGGTGTACATCTACATTACAGTAGAATCTGGAGACAGGAAATGATATATATGCACCAGCTCATGGGCAGAGAGGCAGAGAAAGAGATTGCTTTCTGACTTAATCTTTCCTTTTATTTCTCCTTTAGACAGGCTGGACTGCTACCTTATCTTTGAGAAAAAAAAATTTTTGCACAGTCCTCCATTTTAAATACCCATCCAATCTCTTAGCTCCCTCTCAGATGACACAGTGACTAACCAAATGTCTGAATGCTCCACAGCTTAGGCAAGTTGAGTCATAAGATTTAGCATGACAATAAGAGACCATGGCGTTCAGAGAGACAGGGTATGCCTGACAGAAGACCAAAGAAGGTCAAGGTCTGGAGCTATTCTGTAAGATAAACTGTTTGAGCCAACTCCACATGAAGCCTTGCAAGGTCTGCATCATCGTTTGATTTTGATTTGAAACCTAGGAAGCTGACATACTTATTCCCCCTATCTGTGCAGCACAGGAAGGTAAAATGGCTCCTCATCTTCCCTGTCCGTCCTTTCTTCTGTATTAAGAATTCCCACTGACCTTAGAGAAAGTGATTACTTAAATCTTTTTGTACAAAAGGTTCATTTATGAGTGCTGCCACAGCTTTGCTTAAAAGACATTAGGGATGTACTGTTTCTGACATCCTTACTATTCTCTTTCCACACAGAACATTGCAGCTGAAACAGAGCTTCCAGGTTTGTGAGACATTTTGTTGCTATTGTTTAAGGAGTAAAGCTGGCCTCTTTGCTGAATTGCTAACAGTATGGCAGACCTGCTCTCGGGCACGCAGGTGGCTAAGCAGTTGGAGCTGGAATTAGACTCCTGCTCTCCCAGGTCTCCTCCTTGAGCAGCAGTGGAGTCCCTTTGTCACCTCACCTCAGCCTCACCATGTTGTCACAAGTCATACAAGAGAGGAAGGTGGGCTCAGTGGTTCTCCAAGTACAAGGTCAGACAGTTTAAGTGATTTTTAGCTTTCCTGGAACCAACCATGTGGCCTTCTTCCCTTGGTAGGCATCAACAGACCCCAGCTTGTGATGGAATCTCTTATGCTTTTTCTATGTGAAGATACTGTGAATGCGATGTACGTTCAAAGGAAACTGCACTTTGAGTTTTGAACTTTGATCCTTTCCTTGACTAGTCAGATGTGGCATGCTTCTCTTCTTGTGCTGGTTTGCCCTGCTAGCTGCAGCTATGACTCAGCTCTGGAGAGAACAGAAGAGATACTCTGCAGTATATTGAGCTGCTAACCTGAGATGCTCAATAAGTTAGGCATACTGAATACAATTCAACCTAATGTTCTCAGTGAACAATGGGGTTATCAGAAAATAAGCATAGAACCTTCAATATTTCATTTTTTCTTTGGTTCAACAAATAAGCAAGTCTCACTAGATACAGTGTGTGTATGTGTGTGTGTGTGTGGGGGGTGTGCACGTGTACGCCCATGCATGTATGTTTGTCTATGTGCATCAGAGACAGAGAAAAATGAATCAGCTGGGCAGAAAAAAAGTATCAATTATGGTAACAGAAGGAAGTCTGGTGAAAGAATATAAATTTGAAAGCACAAACCAGATCGTATGACAGTAAAATGGCTGGTGGTGGGAAAGTGACCTGACATGGCTGCGCTTTGATTACTTGTGTTTTCAGGGAGTTTAATGTTAACCTTCCAACATGCTGAGAGTTGAGTAGCACCGCATTCATAGTTATAGCATAATTATTTCAGGAATGACCAGTTTTGCGATTGCAGTTGTTCTTTCCATTCGCACTGTTGCATTCGGCAGACTAATTTTCTTAACTTGCTGAATTTTTTGCAAGTTTGCTCACAATCTAATCAGCCAATTTGAATTATTTTTATATCATAGGTGAAAATGTACCACTGTATCATCTCTTTTGTAAGTGCTGAGAATGTAAATATTCTATAATTTCTACACTACCAGTACTCTGTACTTACCATTTGACAACTTGAAAATAAATAGGATGATAGCATGCCTCATTCTGATTCCTTCTATGATGACATGCCTTCTGAATGCATGGGAAGAAAAGATGACCAGTAAGGACAACACTACTTTTTTGTAGCTTTAAATATACTACCACCTTAAAATAACCAATAAAACGAAGTTGTCTGGACTTGAGGGGATGCATGTAGGAGTCACATCAAACTCATTTAATACAATAGTGATAGTTGTCATCATTGGTAGCTCCAAAAATGGTCAGTGGAGGCTGGAAGTCAGAGCTACAGGTTGACAAGAAAAGAATGCAAAATTAGGATACATATGGGCTAAGGAGGTGACTCAGTGATAACAGGTCAGGTATGAAAACATCAGTAACTGTTTAAATTCTCAGAATCCACAAAAGCCCAGGTGTGGCAGCACACGTCTGTCAGCACAGCATTGGGGTACAGAGAAGGTAGATACAAGGAGCTTGCTGAGCATCTAGCCATGCTATCCCAATAATTAAGTTTTAGGTTCAGTACCAGACCAAAAGGTATAACTGATGTCAGTATATGGTCTTCATGCATATATCTATTGGTACAAGTACCTCCATGTATACACACATTAATATTGGACATAGTACCTTTTGCTCATCCCTTTAATTATAATGTTTCTTACTATAAAATAGAAGCACATTGATGTGAATAAAAATAACAGCAGCCTCTTGGAAAAGTCTTTGAGTTTGTCATAAGATTTTCCCTTCCCAAACTATCCTCAGACCCATAAAGAATTACCATCTTGGGCTATTGTGCAAAGTGAATTCTTAGTTCTTTGCTCTCTAAGAGTACATAAACAATTCTCTCTGCTTGGATTTACTTGATTGCATCATCAAAATATTGTGTTTTCAATCTATTTTTAATTTCTTCCCATGGAAGATGGTTCAGTTCCAAAGCAGAATAATGTAAATGATTTTAAATGGCTTTGAGACCCTTCTGTTACTCACATCTCTAAGAATCACTATTCCCACACAGAACGACAACAACAACAAAAATTAATGAGAGAAAAGAAAGCATATTGTGAAAACATGGCAGATGGTGAAGCCATCAATCTGGAGACCCCTCCTTTATACTTGTGTATTATGATCTAGTTCTTGAGCTTTTAGAACCAACCAAGGCTTTGAAATGTGAAAATTTCAACTGAACAGTTGGAAATAGTGCTGGTTTCAGAACTGGTTATTTGTTAATTTGAGCATTGCTTCTACAGATTTGTAGAATGACCTATCTAGTCAACCTTGTAGATTGCAGTCCCTTAATTTGTCAACGGCAGATTACAGAAGGATGTCAGACATATGCCATAAATGACAAACTTAATGCGAAAGTAGCCATGCTGGATTACTATTGGGAAACTGAGGCATGCCTTGGGATCTCCTTTACTTCTCCCTAGTCTTTACTCTGTCTGATCATTTTTTTTTACTTACATTCTTTGAATGGTACTTGTTTAGAATCACAGAAAACAAACAGAGATTTCTTATGACAGTGAATGAGAAAGCCTAACAAAGCTAGATTGGGCTTTAATTTATTGAAAAACAAAGCCCAGAGGGAAAGTGTGCAAGAATAGTTAGAGAAGAAAACCATCCAATATTCTCACAAGAAGGATACAGACACAGCAGTCATGGTCTCAAACATTCACTCATAGATGGGGAATGTGTTCATGGGATCCTAACCCAGAAGACCTGCTGGAAACTGGAGTGAGAGGAAGTTAGTGTGTTCAGTTATGTAGCTGCTGGTTAGCTACTCTTGCTCTAGTGGAAGCTTCGTACTCATGCTCATATGTGGTTATAGTTAAACCCAGTAAGTTATAAAACAAAAAAGAAAGACATGAAAGAAGAAGGTGGACTTGGCGGGAAGAAATCAGAAGTAGAGCACTAGTGGAGGTGAGAGAAAGATAAAAGAGTGTTTCCAGGATGTACTGCGTGTGTGTTTGTGTTATATGAATTTGACAATTTAAAATAACTTTTTAAATCCTCTGTGCTTGGGTATACCTTGTGACCTCTTTCTGTCACAGACAAATCCTTAGAAAGGGCATAATAATGGTCCATAGGCTTTAGGGAGCATTAAATGAGAAACTCCACCTAAGCATTTGTATAAAGCCTTGTAGTCAGTAAGTGACCAATATGTGATGGACATTAGTATCATGAATGATTTAAAGCCATATAAATAAAAACTCCAGGGCATGTATTTTATTTGTTCAATTCATATCTTAGAAAGGATAGCCAAGTGCTGAACCTCAACTAAACTGTAGCCTCATCTCTGTTTTCATTTTTCTTAAATAGAATGTCTTATTAAGATGCACAGGATGGCCTTGAAATCACTGTATACCCTAGGCAAGCCGTGAACTTGCAATCCTCCTATTTCAGTCTACACAATAGCTGGTTTAGGACTATGCCAGAATATAGTACTATCACAGCAGGTCAGGCCACATATATATTTTGTGCAAAAGGGTAAATATTTATTTCTTTTTTCTTTTTTTACACACATATAAAAAACCTTTATTAGAAATTGGCTACTATCAAAAAACTATTTGTTACAGAAGCTTAATATCTAACATTAACATGAGTATTTCATGATTGAAATAATTTTGCTGTAATAGTATCTCACTCCAAGTTAATTTTCATCAACTTTATGTGGTGCGGATTTATGAAAAAGTTTGATCATATAGTCTAGAGAGAGGAAGCTAAATTTTGTTAAACAACAATGAACTATGTTACAATGTTTTTTTCTATGTAAAGGTTGTGCTTTTTTATTAAAAATTTCCACCTCCTCCCCTCCTTCCATTTCCCTCCCCCCCACTTCCCCTCCCCCTCACTCTCCAATCCAGAGATCAATCCGGG
>LOEQ01004260.1:384082-403050 GCA_001685075.1 Bramus lutescens
CCCACAAGGCAGGGCACCCTGACTTCTCTTAGGACTGGAGAGGGAGGGGGAGGGAGCAAGTGGGAGGGAAATGGGAGGAGGGGATGAAATTTTTAATAAATAAACAATTAAATGATAAAGACAAAAAATTACGCACTGCTGAAGAAGTTATTTATTTCTAATTCAAAAGTTTTATTTCAAAATCCAAGAGACACAGTTTGGCTAATTAAAATCAGAGTCTCACTACAAATCACCTACTAAGAAAGACAGAAGACAAGCCCCATGATAAGTTCTGATTTCATGGGGAAGATAAAAGGCATGGTTGGTGTTTGTGGGGCAGTTTCAGGAGTAGCAGGGTAGACAAAGATAAAGGGGCTGCCTGACCCTCTGAGATGTGCCATACACTGTTAGACTCTCGGCTTTGTCCACTTTGGAAACAGACTTTCACAAAGTCTTACTTTGCAATAGAATTCGAAAGGAGTGAAGGATTCTATCCCTTTTCTCTCAGAATTCTGGAAGAACACTTGTATAGAGTAGGACCTAGGACCGTTGAAAAGGTCTCAAGGCCCATTCGGACCAAAAGAGGCTTGATGTTCTTTTCCTGGTTGCTCGTGGCTTGGTGAATATATTATTAACCCCAGCATTTCCTGCTGACATCAGTAAATGGCTATTAGAGGTGCAAGGGCCTTACTCAGATGATCTGAAAAGGTTGTCAGCATTAAGTTATTTCTGAAACAGAACATCACATTTCTTTTCTTTCTCAGTTATACCTAATTCATGTGTTAATGACCTACCTCTTCCATATTAAAAACCGGGAAGATATTTTCACCCTACCTCTGTAATCACATGCCCTTCAGACTTCATTTCTGTCTCCTGGTTCCACTTTTATGGGTCCTTGTGATCATGGTTGTGAATACAGATATCTATGACACTTGCCCATCCCCTACATTAGCTGTATAGGAGCCTTGAATTCCTTTCTATCCTAAATACCCTTTTTGTGAATGGAAGCCTACCCATGGCTTCTCAGAAGTCACACACCATCAAGAGGCTTATTGTCTTGTCTGCTATTGTGAACTTCAATGCTTAGGGCTGCCACCCTGTTAGGAGGAAATACCTGTATCAAAACCGAGACAGAAAGTATCCAGGAGTGGTATTGAATAGTAGATATCTGCATTTGTAGCTCTAGTAAGCACTCTAGAAACCTCTGGGAGAAGAAAGTGAAGGAAGAAAAAAGAAAAATTCATGAGGTGTCTAAATTAACCAGAAAAGAGTCTATGATTTAAACTAGAAGAGACAGATAACCTTCAAGTAACAAGATTAAAATTTTTTGCTGACATCAGGGGAACTGAAGAGAGGGTTTATTTCTAAGTTACTTGACTTTAGAAAAAAAGAAACAATGCATGTATATGAGAAGAGTAGCATTCAGATTTCAATGCTATTGCATTTTCTTATCTACTTTTTTCTAATACTTCTTTTTTTCTGATCTACCTCTCCATACACAAGGTTATTACCTTTTTTATTTTTTTGTCTCTTCTTACGTTTGTTCTTTCAGCTGCATAATTCTCCCCACTTCTTTTTCCTTCCTGTGTTTTTGTATTTATTCTGTCCAGGAGAGATAAGTTCGAGAGAGACTTTTCATGTTATATTTTTTCCCCAAGACTTAGAGTGTGGCAAAATAAGAAGTAATTATTGACTGAAGGAATAAATAGATTATAACCTGTGTCATGCAGTAAAGATGGGATGCAGCCAAGCCAGGGGAATACTGTCCCTTTTTGAAAATCTCAGAGAGTAGCCAGGTTGCATTAAAAATAATGTTAATTATGTCTCCTTTTAATGATCCCAGTTTCTCCAGCTGTCAAATGAATTATCACCTTTTAAACATGCCCACTTGGAAACTGCTTTAAATTACAGAGAGAAGATACAAAGGAGTCAGAGTAATTGGAATTAAATTTATTTGAGAGAGTTTTCCTTTTTACTGTTGTTTAAATGAGTTCAAATAAATTGAAATAGCAACCAACTTCCAAATGAATACAGGCAAGCAAGTGAGATTACCTCACCATAAGCCAAAGGCTGGAACTGAACTGATCCGGAAGGAATTATTCTTGGCACCAACAGACTGCAGTGCTCTTAAATCTCAGGGTTATGTGGGTTTTCTTCCTTTTGAAAATAACCTGCTCTGGAAATAGCACATCCTTCTCTGAAGGACAGCAATAACTCCAAATTATAGGAGTATCCAAATTACGGGATGAACACCTCTGGTTGATTGCATTCCTGAAAATATCACTTAAAGGGAAAGTCATTTTCTGATTTCATGAAACATTTGTAAGAAAAACACCTTTGAAATAAAGCTTCAGAGCTTAGAGAGCAGCAGGATGGGGCTTATAAGGAAAAGGGATAGTTTCAACATAAGACATCCAAAGATAAAAGAACAAAGAAAAGTCCTGTGTTGGAGATAAAGACCAAGACTTGCTGCTGATGGGCCACAAGTGAGCAAGCACACATCACCGAGGAAGCAGAGCAAGAGATTATATGCAGTATTCCACTGACAGAGAGGGTACAATATCGCTTATATCACCTTCACAACTGTTTATTAAGGTTTTCTAATTTCATAGTCCTATGGTCATCTTCAGAAACCTTTCAAAATTTTTGCACCACCGTAACTTTATGGTGGACCTAGGGTTTGAGTTTAAATACACATAAATATGTTTATATACATAATCTATGCTAAATGGCCTCCTGCATGAATCATTTCTGGTTCCTTTGTCTATTGTCACTTTCCTGTCTCTGTGTGGATTATGCAATGGCTCATATGGAACTTGGGAAACTAAAATCAAAGTAGATCATGCTGCATGCAAATCAGGAGACAGAAAACTGATAAATATTGTAACTATTATTGTAACTTCATTCTGCCTTCTTACATTCAGACAGCTGGATATCAGGATGGTGGATTATGTTCACTGTCTCTTTAAAATTCCTATAGATGACTCCAGAATAGATTGGACATAGGATGCTGCAGCATGAGGAAGAGGTGAGTTCAGAGAAGCATCTAGAGTAAGAAGATAGTTTCTAGGTTACTTCACTATTCCAAACTGTAACTATGTACACATAATTAGTAAAATGAATTTTTTCCGAAATTCCAGCTATTTGAGAATCTTAAGCATGTAGTTTTAACTTGTCAGCCCAAGGAATACACACACATACACACACACACACACACACACACACACATGCGCGTACACACACACACACAGAGAGAGAGAGAGAGAGAGAAGGTAGGAGGGAGGGAGACTCTAGCAAGAACTGAGAAGATATACTGGTCCTGTATTGACAATACACCAAGAAAATAAATAATGAGATTTCTCATCTTTTACCATAAAGGTATCAAAAAAAGTGGAAAGAACAACTACATACTCTGTGTGCATCTATTCTCAAAACATGGCATCTACTATCCCCCAAAGGGCAATGTCAAGATCTTCACGCAAGAGTGCCCCATAACCGCCCCCAGGTGCTGAACCTAAAAGTATATAGCCCTAAGTGTTCCTGGAAACTACCTTCAGCCTCAAAAGGAAACCTGTCAACACAGTGAAACTGGATCCAGAAGCAGAGGAAAGAAAAGAAATCCAGAACTAGAGTAGAGAAATACCTATACAGAGTCCCACTGGGTGACAAGCTTCTCCTTCTGTTTTTAATGAATATATTGATAAATGCTATAAATTAATCCTTGTTACTAATGGTTCTGTTCAAACCAGACTGTTGTGTGTAGAAGAATCCAAATAAATCCATACTTGCACTCTGCAGAAAACTCAACTCCAGATGGATCAAAGACCTCAACATAAAACTAGATAACACTAAACACAATAGAAGAGAAAGTGGGAGATAGCCTTGAGCTCATTGGCACATTAAAAGATTTTATGAGCAGAACACTGTGAGCCTAAGCACTATAATCAACCATTAATAGATTAGACCTTATGAAACTGAAAAAGTTCTGTAAAGCAAATAATCACCAAATAACCAGGTAGACAAAAATCCTACCTGGCATTTCTTGTCACCAAGTGAAGCTTCTGGGACCAAGATTGGGTAATACCTAAGGGTATTGTTGGCCAAAGGACTTTCATAGAAATTCCCAAATAATATAAGCTGTTGCCAAGGTTATATATTTTTCTCCACAAAATGATAGCAAGGCCTCGTTGTTGAAGAGAACACCTACTCAGCCCACTGAACGTGTAGGGGTCAAGCTGGTGCCTACTTGTCTGCATAGAGCCTTTCACCCCTACATGGGAGGGTCTCTGGTATAGGAAATTACTCTGCACACTGTGAAAGGATCAACACAAACACCAACACAGCCATAAACCTTTCGATATATAATGGTGTCCTGTCTGCAAAATATACCAATGCAATGATGGTACAAACGTGTGGGAGTAATTAACCAATATCTGATTTGACTGAAGGTCCATTTCACGAGAGGGAACCATGCTCAACAATACTTGGGTGACCAAGAACCTGAAATTACATAGCCCAGGGATCTAGGGCAAAACCATACATCTGTTCTACTAAAAGAACGTAACAATAAAATGACTCCTAATGACACTCTACGATAGACCAGTACTTTACTCAGGCATCATCAGAGAAGCTTCCTCTTGAAGTAGTAACAAATGGAGGCCCACAATCAATCAATATACAAAGCGTGGAAGACACTGGAAAACTAAGCCCTAATGGGATGTCTCCATTAAATCCCTCTCCTCAGCTCTGAGAGCCATCAGGGAGGGGAATACCAAGAAACAAGGCCCTCTAAATCAGCATGATTGATCTGCAGGTGAATGCAGAGACAGAGGTAGCATGCATCGTGCCTGCAACAGTCTGTAACAGATGGTGCCCTAAAGCTGAAAGGAGAACTGTATGAATGCCCCATCCCTAACCCAGTAGCATTCTCCTATTGATAACCACTTGTAAATGAAATTGAGTTTCCTTAAAGGGAGTCTCACCTGCAAACAAACTACTCCTAAGGGCAGGCTGCGTGCCCGGCAGTGTACGGCCGACAGAAAATGAACTCAATGGCATCTTTGGAGGTTCTTTGTCTAACAATGTCAAATTGGTTTTTTTCCTTTTAATTTTTTAAAGCTTATTTTATTTTCAATTTAATTTTATTCAATTTTTTCTTCTCTACTTTTATGCAACTGGCACTTTGCATATATATTATGGCTTCCAGTTTAGGGCTTTTATGGGATTCTTGAGTATGCAAACAAATGGGTCTCTCTTGTGCCCTTTCTTGGGCTCTTTTCCTTCTATTTGTTTGTTTTGTCCAATTCTAATGTGTTAGATTTATTTTATATTATTACATTTTGTTTTGTTATTATCCCATAGGAGTATTTTTGCTTTCTAATGAAATAGAAAGTGAGTAGTTCAGGATAGGAGGTGAGAAGGAACAGGGAGATGTAGAAGGAAGGGTAACTATAATTAAGTTCTATTATGTGAGAAAAATCTATTTTCAAATAAGGCTAAAAATTTTTAATGATTCGATTAAAAACTTCTTTGCCAGTAACCAAAAGAGACTTCTTAACTGGGATATCTCCTCATTAATATACCAGTGGAAAGCTTGCATGTTTTCATAACTGGAAATGAAATATAGAGACAAAGCATGTTATTACCAGGGGAAACAGACATTTCCTAATAGTTTAACACAGAAAATAAGACTCAGGCCGTCATCTGTTCTCTGTTTCATAGAACATATTGAAAACTTGCTGTTATGCAGAGAAGTTTGCTTAAGTAAGAGATTTTTAGGTCCAAGAAAACAGCCCAGCAGCTACTCTGATAAAAGCTTTCTAGCTGGTCACTGCTCCGTGGATGCTATCATCATGGCAGTTTGTGTAAAAGGGAGAGATGCTGTGGTACTCTTGTTTGCTTTTTTTTTCTGTGATAAGTATTAGAGAAAAACCATTTGGTAAAGAAAGGTTTTATTTAGCTTATGTATTGTAGCCTGTCATTTAGAGAAGCTAAAATTGAAACTGAAAGCAGAAATCTGGAGACAGGAAGTTGAAGCAAGGACCACAGGGAAATGTAGCTAACTGGCTTGCTCCCCATAGCTTCTTAACTACCAATGTGACACACCTCACTACCAACATTCCAGGAGTGGTATTACCAATAGTAATTGCTCTCTGACATCAATCAGTATCAAAAAAGTGTTCCACAGTCATAACATGCTCACTGGCTAATATGATAGTGTAATTTCCTTAATTGAGATTCCCTCTTTTCAGATATGGCTAGCTTTGGGTCAGCTTAACCTAAACACACCAGCACAGAAGGCAAGGCAAGCGCTAAGGGAAAAAATGGAGCTGACAAAAAACTATGTATCTTTACAAGAGCTCTTGAAGACCAACCACCAGCCTTCTGACAGTGCACACCCACTTCTTAACCACATTCCTCTAGAATCCACTTTTGCCTTAACTGCTACAGTGGGACCAGCCCTTCAGAGCAAGTAAACACTGGCGACATGGAGACCAATTGTACAAAGTAGAGAAAAGTAGATATGATTTGAAAGGAAAACGACTAAATTGACACACCAGACATGGCTCTGTTTCCAAGACTTCTGTTTCATGGAAATAAAGAAATGATTATCAGAAAGGAAAACAGTAGAGAGATTAATATCCACACACAGCTTTCTTGGATTTACTAAAAAGCAGTTTTAAAATAACAAATGGGCCAGAACTTTGACTTGATTAAGAAGTGTTTGCTTACTCAAAAAAGAACCTTCATCTAGACAAAAGAAACGTATTTTGTTTGCTTTAAATAAAAATAGTGACAGAACATTATGTATATGTTTCAGATTTTTGGTGGTAGGATAACTAATATTTCCCAGTGTTGATTTATTTTCTTCCTCAAGTCATGCAGAAGATTCTAACTCATGGCTATTTTGCAGTCGGGTAAAACACAAAGTCTATTTTGGTCAATAAATTATGATTATAAGTGACATGCCACTTTTGAGGAAAAGTCTACGCTAGTGCTAGCATAATGGTCTCTTTCTATGCTAGAGAAAACCATGGTTTCTAGAAGGGAACAGGCAAAGTGGTAGTGCTTTTGAAACTAGTTGAATGAGTGATTGCTGGAAATGTGTGCAGATTCTGTGATGAGAATGAATTAACTATGTCAGCCTTAAATCCCACAAATCTTGAGATGCTCACTGGTGTTACTGCTACACAGCCTAGCCTACTTTGGTTGATATTGGGTACAAAGATGGTGATGCTTAGATAGTAGGCATGCCCTCGTAGAAAGAATGAAAGTTCTTTCTCTCTTCTCTGTTTTTCTTCTCCAGTTAGCCCCTCTCTCCTTCTCAGACACGTTTCTACAATGAGTATCAAATGATTCCGAGAAAAAGGCAGATCAATGAACTCCATGTCCTTTGACTGTTACCAAAATACAGACTTGAAGCACACTCAGAGAGACTAGTATATTAGAAAGTTGTGCAACCAATAACAAAATATTATATAATGAATCAGGGCCTGAGCATATCAAGATTCAAATGTCCTCCTGGCTACCCATTAGTTGAGTGGTCTTTTATAAAATTCTAAATATTTCTGAGTTTTGATTTATTCCTCTGTAAGGCAGAAATAAATTTTCTATTCTGAAGATGTCTGAACATAGGAATATGGCAGTCACTTAACCAATCTCTTATTGCTGTAAAGAAATAATTATTTTCAGAAATAAAAATTAATTACATAAAATTGAACTGTGACTTAATTAAGAAATTAGGAATAAACACCATGTTCCCGGCTGTTTTCTATCCTACAGTTCCACCATCTCATGTCACTGTAGATGTCATCCAGTTAGAAATATAGACCACATTGCCCCTTTTACACGTCCTCAGTGCCCAACTCAGTCGGTGAATAAATGCTGAACAAATGACCAGGTATGTCTAGGTGAAAATCGGCATCATTACCTCTCATAGCTCTGTTCAAAAGTTAATTTTATTTAGCATTTTGAGTTTCACTTTTGACATTTTGGGAAGAAGAAACACTTATACACTTACAGGTTTTTTTTGTTTTTCCCCTTCAAAAAGTAAACTAAAATAAATAAATACATGTGTTTATTGTAGGTCATGACAAACACCCCTTAGATCTCAAGTCTTCTGCCAGAACAGAGAAATGGACATGGAACAACAGGACAAGTCTTTCATGCAGTTCATGGTTTCATTCCTCTTTGATGAGGTCAATGCCAAGTTCTTATCATGTAATACCTGTTCAGTGTTCTTTGAAAAATGAGCTGAGGCCTTTATTTCCTTGTGCAGAAGACAATGTCACATATCAAATGGACACCAACATTCACAGTGCATTATCACATTATTTGGTGTCATATGACAACTAGCATTAAGAAGCAAAGTCCTGATGCTTTACTCTGAGAAAAGAAACATTTTGGATTTTGTCCATCACACTAGGAGCATCTCAGGGTTAACAGAGTTGACAATGAGGTTATCTCTTAAGCATAAGGAGAAATTCTGTTTATAATTACTTAAGAATTATGTTTGTTATGTACATAATAATAAGCTTTAAATAAGATTTCCAGCTGAGGACATGTCTCAGTGGATAAAGTTCATGCTACACAAGCTTAACAACAAGAATTCAGATCTCCAAAGCCCATATATATGTTGCATGTGTGTGGGTGCCCTCATCTAATTCCAGTATTCTCACAAGGGTGTGACCTTTAAGGGAAGTTGGACAGCTACATGAGCCATTTTGACACACTCTGGGTTCAGCTGAGGAACCCTGTCTCAATAGGAAAAGAAGAGAGTGATGAAGGGACACTTCTGATATCAAATTCTGACTTACACATCCATGCACAAGAATGCACATGTGTACCCGTACATACAAATGTACATTCAAATATGTGAATACACACATGCATACCATATATACATATTCACAACATACCACGATCTCTAATATAACAATTATAAAAGATGACATCAACTGTAGCTAAATGACAGTTTGGTCCAATTAACCACATTTGTTTATACTCAAAATTCGGTGTGGCGGGACCCCACAGATTATGTGCTGGGCCACATGGTTTGCTTTAGTCCATACAGTAAACAAGTGTGACTATATAGAAACTCAGTCTTTCTTTGCACACTGAGGTTTGCAGTTCTGGGAACCAATCACTTCAAAAAGAAATTCTCAGAGCAACAACTGTCTGAAGTCTCCATGGGACCGACTTAGGCCTTCCATATGTGGGAGATAGTGGTGAAGTTTGGTCTATTTGAAAGGCCCCTAACAGTAGGACCAGTAGCTAGTTTGTTGGAGCCCATTCCCTATGGTTGGATGCCATGCTCAGCCTTAATGCAGATTCGTCCTGCCCCAACTTAATGCGCCAGAGTTTGTTGACTCACCATGGGAACCCTTACACATTGGGAGGAGTGGATGGGGCTGGGATGGGAGAAGGTGTGGGGG
This sequence comes from Bramus lutescens, assembly GCA_001685075.1. Lineage (NCBI taxonomy): Eukaryota > Metazoa > Chordata > Mammalia > Rodentia > Cricetidae > Bramus > Bramus lutescens. The sequence goes on from LOEQ01004260.1 coordinate 393,496, forward strand.
CAGGAGGTGTAGGGGGTGGAGAACTGTGATTGGAGAAATATCATGGAAGCCTTTCAGCTAATAGCTTCAGTTATGATAGTGAGGTAAACCAGGAGTAGTCATAGAGTTTGAATTATGAAGAGAGACCCAGTCTCAAAAAAAAAAAACTAAAACAAGACAGAAATGTAATCTGAGCCTCTAGAATGGTGTTAATATCTCTTGCTACTGTTGTGTGGGATTCTATTTGTGATTTAAGCTTTGGTAAAGTTTCTTTTACAAATATGGGTACCCTTACATTTGGGGCATAGATGTTCAGAAATAAGACATCATTTTTGTGTTTTTTTTTCCTTTAATGATAATGAAATGCCCTTCTCCATCCCTTTTGATTGACTTTGATTGAAAGTCTGTTTTGTTAGATATTAAGATAGCTACACCAGCATGCTTCTTAGGTCCATTTGCTTGGGAAATCTTTTCCTAACATTTATTCTAAGGTGATGTTTATCTTTGGTGTTGTGGTTTGTTTCTTATATAGTAAAAATGGCAATCTTACAAAAGCATTTTTCAGATAGAATGAATTCCCCACCAAAATTGGAAAACAATTCTTTAAAGGCCTTGAAATAACAACATTCAAATTCATATAGAAAAATGAGCAAAATACCTAACAAACGAAGGAAAAAGATGAACAGGATAACCAAAATAATCCTGTACAATAAAAGAACTTCTGAATGTATCACCATTCCTGAATTCAAGCTCTACTATAGAGCTATAGTAATAAAACCCACATGGTATTGGCATAAAAAAAAAGACAGATGGATCAATGGAATTAAATCAAAGACCCAGAAATAAATCCACACACCTATGGACACCTGATTTTGGACAAGGAAAACAAAAACATACAATGGAAAAAAGAAAATATTATCAAAAATGGTAGTGTTCTAACTGGATGTCAGTATGTAGAAGAATTCAAATAGATCCATAACAATCATCCTGAAAAAAACTTAAGTTCAAGCGGATCAAAGACCTCAATATAAATCCAAACACACTTAACCTGATAGAAGAGAAAGTGGGAAATAATCTCAGATGCATTGGCACAGGAGACAACTTCATGAACAGAATATCAATAGCACAGGCACTAAGATCAACAATCAATAAATGGGATCTCATAAAATTGAAAATTTCTGTAAGGCAAACAAAACTGTCAATAGGACAAAACGACAAAATATAGAATGGGAATAGATCTTCACCAACCCCACATCCAACAGCAGACTGATTTCCAAAAAATAAAGAACTGAAGAAACCACTTATAACAAACCAAATAATCCAATTAAAAATGGGGTACAGATCTAAACCGAGAATTCTCAACAGAAGAATCTCAAATGACTGAGAAACACTTAAGAAACTTTTCAACATCCTTAGTCATCAGAGAAATGCGAACAAAAATGTCTCTGAGCTTCCATTTTATACCTATCAGATGGTCAAAAAGAAAAAGTTTATATTGTGAAATGACAATAAATTTTATTTCTATAGAAGTTTAGACATTTTGGGCAGATAGAAAAGATATGGTTATTATATAGCTATATAATTAAAGACAGTCCATATAACAAACACATAGCACACACACAGATACACACGCACACATTTATACATGCACACATGTACAGTACATTAGTTTATTTACTTCTATCTCTTGTAATAGTAGCACCATAATAGTAGCATTATGAAGGTTGGGCTTGTCATCTCTTTTGATTCCCATCACAGCTGTGATGTTTGACAACATGAGCCTTCTAGTAAGTTCTCATAAATCTGCCTTAAATTCAGAGAGGAGAGAAGAGAGAAAGAGATAAATGGAAGGACAGAAGGAGGGAAGGAGTGAAAAAGGAAGGAAATAAAATACGAAACGAAGTAATTCAAACCACAATCTTGAGAGCAAGTGCCTGCCTACCAGGTGAGCATTGGCATCTGTCCACATCATACTAGCATGCTGCTTCTACACTTGGAGAGTCGTTTGCTCAACGCTTGCTTTAAATGTATGTGATTGAGTGAAGAAATAGCATTCATTTCGTGAAAAGTCAGCAGATCCCCATGAAGTTTACAAAAACTCTTAAAATGTCTCTAGTTTATGAATGTAGAACTGTGTATTCCATCAAAAAAATCACATCACAAAAGATGAATGTAGAAAACCCAGAGCCCTGGATAGGACAGAGCTCCATCTCCAACCATACTTATTACAAACAGTAAAGAATATTTTATATTAAAAACATGCTTTAGCTATGAAGTTCCATATTGATTCCATATCCAATCTCTTAGTAAATTGCCTTTCTGCTCTATAAAACTACTCGTTATCCCATGTGTTGCCTGCACTATCACAACATTCCTGTATTTAAACCATATTTAATGGTTTAACTATTTAATATTTAACTATTTATCTATGTAAAACTTAGCTATTTAATAGTGTTAGCTATTTAACAGAAACCCACATGACAGTAAGTACTGGTAAAACTGGGGAAGAAAAAGAATAATTTATATACTATTAATGGGAATATAAATTGATAGAGTAGTTCCAGATAACAATGGGATTGATTCTCAAAGAATGAAAGGCAGAGCTATATTATGACCCACAAGTTAAATATGTGTTCAAAAAAGGAAATCGCTATCTTATAGAGACGTGTGCACTCCATGTTCAATATTTCAGTGTTCATGACAGCTGACATGTGGAAACAGAGCAAATCTCTATTGTAGTGAGCTGTGTGGAGCCACACCTAAAAGATGGCACTGGCTTCCACCCCTCGTGATCCCGAAAGCGAGTGCTCTCTGAGATAAACAACTCCAAATATGGCTAAAGCCAGAATCATGCTGTGATCATGCGATGATCGTAAGCTGCTTGCGTATGCGTGGACCTATGGACATTGCCCATGTGGCGACTTGGGATTGGCAGCCCAGGCCTATATAAGGGCTGGGAGANGTGTGTGTGTGTGTGTGTGTGTGTGTGTGTGTGATAGTTGCCCACAACATGAAGGAAATCCTGTCATGTGCAACCATGAGGATGGATCCAAGGGTCATTATATTAAATGAAATAAGACATAAGAGAGACACATAGAAAAGATAAACACTTGTGTTTTTGATTGAGAGCCTAGTTTTTACTGGATGAGCCACCTCTCCAGGATGTAGGAGGAGATAAGAGAGGGTAAACCATAATCAGAATATATTTTATAAAATCATTTTCAAGAAAAAAAAGAAAAATTATGAATATTTTATGATTTCGCTGTCATTTTCAGGTCTTGGGCTTTGAATCAGATAAAGCAAGGAGTTGAGCAGACTTGCACCACTGATGAGCCACAGACTCCAGCATTTAATCTCACTGACTTGGCTTTCTTCCTTCTGAAACAATGAGAACCATACCACATAGTTTACCTGAAGCACACCAGCTCTTGCTGTCTATGCTTGATAGTGCATGTGAGTCGTTCTGACTCGATAAAACGCACCCTTGCCTCCTCTAGTTCATTATTTATGGCACACCTGAATTCCCCATGGGGAATCTTTGCTGCATCTTGTGCTGACTCAGATCCCCGTCGCTCCATCTTTCCTCCTCCACAGCAGTGTTTATAGTATGAAAATTTTGTCCTATTTATTTTTTTTATTTATTAGTCTTCATTTTTAATTTTTTTTGAGAGAGAGAAATTCTCACCAAGTAGGTCTTGCTGGGCTTATCCTTGTAGAGATTCCTCTTCCTTGGCCTACAGAATGCTGGATTTACAGATATGTTCCACCACACTCGGCCAAATGCACGGACTTTTCAGTCCTCGGGATGGAAACCTAGGCCCCAGGCATGCTTGACAACTACTGTGGACCCAGCTTTCTTTTACGCGGTGATTATTTTGTCAGCTACCTTCAGCATTAGATGATAAGCTTTGTGTAGGAAGGACTTCTGCGAGTCTGGTGAAGCACATATATTCAGAATTTGCATCCTGCTAAATGAGCATAAACTCTCAGGAAACATAAGTTGACCAAAACCACCTGTTCATGGGGAAATACGAGTGACCTGATCAGTGCCTCACAGATAATTCCTGTGCGATCTTTTATATTGCCTTTCACTGTTTGCCCCTGGGGCCAGGAGGGCTGCTGACTCTAACCCACCGCCTTTAGTTTCTGCTCACAACTGAGCCAGCTTTCAGGATGCACTGTGCTCACTCTCAGAAGTCTTACAAGGGCAGAGACAACTAGTCTGAGATGCGTGGGCAGTGTTTAAGAGTTTATCTGACTTGATTATTCGGGTTTCTTTAGCAGGGAACTCCGGGATCACCTCCTTCTTCCGGCTTCCTCCTCACTTTTCATTTCCCCCACACAGGAACTGAAAAATAGAACGTGTGCTCCAGGTCTAGCTTCCCACTCCTGTAAAGCTCATAGATTATAGACTTAAAATGAATCTCCTCCTGGCTGCGGGAGTTAATTTATAACTCGGTCTCAGCTTCTGAGGCTTCATAACTCAGTTCACAATGGTCGTTGTAGAGAGAGATCAATCGTGGTCATTGTGTTCTTACCACACGTCCGCAAAGGCAAAGGGAGCTCTATTTTCTGTTTTTCTTCTTTGATGGTTAAGAGGCCCCTGTTGTCTGAACTGTCTGAGATCTCAAGAAAGGAACTAACCCATTGTCCTGAAGACTTACATGCAGCAGGCCAACATAACAGCTAGAGAGAAGTCATTCTTTTTGTCACGGACTATTTTTCTCTCCAAATGCAGGACTTGAGGATTGACACAGGATTTTTTTTTAATGATACTTGGCTTAAATTCAATGCTTGTTTAAAAGTAAAACCCTATAGACTATGGTGGAAGGGTAATTTAGAGGAAGTACCAGAGTTTAGGCAGGTCAGTAAGGCACTTGTCCCCAGAGCAAAAATTAAGAGGATGGCAAATGCTTGGTCATTAAGACAAATAGGATTTCAGTGAGATATTTGAAACAAATGAAAAAAATAAAGCCAGACAATGAAATAAATGGCATTATAATGATAAGGACAAGATTGACAGGAGTCTTCTTTAGCTATATATAGTATTTATGTTATAGATACAATTATGCAGTAAGTCATGTTTTTATTTAAATTGTGGATGTGTTGTTCAACATTACTTTTCTTAAATATAATATTTAATTTAATTAATTTAATTTATTTAATATATATTATTTATATCAGTCACTGAATTTGCTTTTGTAATCTCTTACATTGGTTTTGTTTAAAATAAGTGACACACTCACTGGTTTTATCTTAGCCCAGCTCTGTTTTTGGGAAAGAAAGTTAAAAAAAAAAAACAAGTAGTTCAAAAGGCATAGGACCAAACTAGTCCCTCTGAATGTGGTTGACAGTTGTATGGCTGGGGCAGACTGGGGGCCACTGGTAGTGGCACCGGGATTTATCTCTACTGCATGTAGTGGCTTTTTGAGATCCTAATCTCTTTGGATGATACCTCGCTCAGCCTAGATGTAGTAGGAAGGGCTTTGGACCTTCCACAAAGCAATGTGCCTTACTCTATTTTAGGATTAGATGAGGGTGGGGTGGGAGGTTGTGTGGAGTGAATAGGAGGAGAGAAGGGAGTGGGAATTTGGATTGGTATTTTTTTCAAAAAATCTAATAAATTAAAAGAAAAAAGTAGTTCAAGATGTTCTTTATCGGTGACAGGGGAAAAGAGGGACATAATGAGGCTTCTGGGTTGTCTTGAATGTTCTATGTGTAGCATTCAAACAGTACATTAGCACCTGGAGATTCAGCTTCAATCAATACTTGAATATACCCTCATGAAACATTGGGAACCTTAAGCTGACCAGCAGAGTGATTCCAAAGATAGGAATAGTCTTATTCGTGTACAAGATGTCTTCTCATGAATAATAATTGTAACGTTTGTAAAATACCAGAACCATTATACTTTAATTTCCCTGTTCTTTTAGGTCCTAATGTTTCTATGTTTGAGAGAGAGAGAGAGAGAGAGAGAGAGTAGAGGAAGGGAGGAAGAGAGGAAGAGAGAGGAAAGAAAGGAGAGAAAGAGAGGAGAGAGGGAGGAAGGAAGGGGAGAAAGACAGAAGAGAGAGAGGGAGAGAGAGAAGAGAAAAAGGGAGAGAGACTGCTAGGTTTGACCTTCTTACCAGGACAACAAACTTGAAAGTCAAAATTTCAAAACAGGATTAAAAACTCCGGCTCTGAATACAGTTAGAGACATTCCAAATATTCAAGCCCTGCCTCAAGCATTTTGAAAATGCGACCTCTGAACTCCTCAGAGTCTGGCTTTTAACAATTGCGTGAAAAGTTCTAGTATTTTCGTTTTCAGAAAAGGAAAAATATGTGCAGAAGGAGTTAGTGACTGTTAAGTGGTCTTTAAGATTCCACCCCCACCTTTGCTCCTCATGCCATAGAGCCTTGTATGTACAGATAGAATTCCTTTTAAAAAAATACATTTACTGATCAAGTCTGAACCTTACTGTACCATCCCCACACTCCCAAGCTGTCCCTGGTGATACTTCTCAGAACAAAGACAATTCATGTTATCCCTGAATTCCCAAGCCCGGCTCTGATCACACCAAACTTGTTTATTTATTTAATGCATATTTGTATGTGTTTGAGTGTATGCACATGCACCTTGTGCATACAGAAACCAGAAGAGGGAAGTAATCTCAGAGGAGAGTCATATGCAATGATGAACTGACATGTGGGTACAGAGACCTGAACTTGGGTCCTTTGAGAGAGGAACAAATGCTCTAAACTGCTCATCCATTTCTCCAGCCCCTACGGAGCAGATACAATTATTGACATTGACAAGGAAAATAATAAAAGCTCATTTTGTTTCTGAGATGAGTAAAAGATAAATAGGGAGTCACTAACAATATGTTTTACAATCTGCTACCATAACAGCAACCCCAAATGTCTGCACTGAATATTGGATACAGCCTTCCTAAGCACGTTATTTCTGTAAAAACTTGGTGAGCTAGAATGAGTCTCTTTAGTCTCTTTTAACACTCCCATGAAGTTTCCAGGATGAGAGATTATACTTTACAACCCTGTGGTAATTATTTCCCGCTGCAGCCCAGAAGTGACTTGGATCTCTTTTGCTCTCATTTGGTTATCGAAGGCAGTCACAGCACCACTCCTCAACAACACAAACCTGTTGATAATGACTTCTCTTAGTTTTAGGAAGGAAAATCAGACTGAGCATTGGGGACTATTAGGAGAAAATTGGAGATGATTTCTCCACTCCCAGGTTCCAGAGACTTAAAGATGGACTGACTACACCCGATGCCTGAGAACACACATACAAGTAACATTATACTGACTGAGAAGGTTATATTTATGCATCTATCAACAATTAATGAAAAAAGAGAGCATGAATTTGAAATGCAGCAAGGAAGGGTATATTGGGAGGGTTTGGGGGAAAGAAATGGAAGGGGAAAATGATGTGATTGTATTACAATCTCAGAAAGTTAAAAGAAATAATTTATAAAATGGGCTGGTGCTTTGTATCGTTTTGGAAGACCCCTTTGAAGAGAAGCATGTTCCCTTCCCCCTTGCTTCTTTGGGCAGATGAGGCTGCCTGGTAAGCTGTGCTCTCTGTCTGAATTTTACAAGGCAGTGGCAAGGACACGTAATGGGTTGAGTGGTAACTAGTCTCAGGAGAAGCAAATTAGCTCCAAAGAATGTCTTTGCTTTTATGTGGTGTAAAAATTCCTAAGATACAGACAAAACAGGAATGATAGCAGATGAACCTAAAGGCTCTGACTTGTGAATCTTCTAGACACACCTCTTGGAAGAAATAAAGAAGCCCCAAAATCCTGAAATGAGGACTCCTCTGTGCTGAGGATCCCATAGGCACCATTATAGTATATTAACAGTCTCATTTCTTAGGAATCAAGGTAAGCAGAAATCAATCATAGAATATAAGGGGCAGGGAAGAGAAGAAGAGGGGGGAGAAAGGGAAAGTACAAAGTATTGGAGGTGAATGGAGACAAGGAGAGAAGAAGAAGAAGGTTTGTCTACCTGTAAACTTCAGTACCCAACCACTGACATATATTATGGTATCTTTCTCAAGATAAAAGCAATATGAAGATATACTAAATGATATTCATTCAAATATCACTATTTTATACAAATAAGGCCAGAAATTGTTTGATGTGTGATATAATAGATAGAATCAGTTTTGCACTGGCTATTCATTCCCTATTTCTAGAACCTGTGTCAATATGAATATACGTGATCAATGACCTTCACAGGGTGCAGACCTTGGGTCTAGGACATTAATTTTGGTCATCTTACTGAGAACAATCTGCTAACATCAGTCTTTAATGACAAGAACCTTTACAGGATGCTCAAATACATATACATGGCAAAAGAAGCATGACCAGATATTTTAACATGGAACACATTTGATTTGCTCTTACTATCTTTCAAAATAATAAGAGAAGAAATGAGCAAAGGATTAACTCAATAAATTGAACTGAAATTCAAGAATCTCCCTCTGTTTACAGCCAGCAACTTTGAAGATGACAGTCTTACATTTAGGGGACACTAACATCACTTACAACCTGACTGAGCACAAAACAGATTTTCCTCTGCAGCCCCAGACTGATCTTAGGTTCCTTCACGTTAGTTTAGTAAGATCAGGCTGAAATATGAAAAATGCATGTTGTTTCAAGCCACTAAGTTTGTGGTAATTTGCTACTATAGCAGCAGAAAGATAATACCAAATTTTGAAATTAGAACAAACTGCAATAAAATTCTATCCTGGTTTCCCTACTATCAGGCACTTGAGGGCTCCTGAGAAAAACTAAACCTGTCAACTATACACTAGTATATCTTGCATTTGCAGATGAAAAAATGGTATTTACTGTTCAATCCTCAGTCAATATACTAACATGAGGCAAAAGTGAGCTCTAAGCTGATGCCAGAGCCTAGACCTTAATAATCTCTCAATGTTCTGCCTCTGTTGAGATATTGCCTCCAAACACCTATACTCTCTGTGATTACTACACTAAAATATAATCCTCAATATTTCCCTTGGCTCTGTGGAAATTCATGCTCTTCATCTTGTTGTCTCCAGTCTCATCTTTATTCCCCTGCTGTCACTGTTTATTGGTCCTGGTTACAGACAGCTATCACACAGGGTGAGCTGACCTAAGCCTAGGGTTTGTATTCAAGCTTCCTCTTTGAAGCTAATTTTTTTTTATTTACCAATATTTAATTTATTTAAATTCTTGATTAAGGTCTCTTTACAGGAATACAGGACCGTATTTTCTCAAGATGCATGGCATTACCATAAAGTCACAATCCAGTGAAACTGTGCGTTGACAATCAGGCTTCTGTTTTGAGAGCATTAGAAAACACATTAGGCAGGAGGGGCAGGAATGTGTACTAAGCTCGCAACTTGCTGGAGMAAAGCACTGTGTCTGCCTCCCTCTGCAAACCCAGGTAGAGGAACGCAGTTCTCTTCTATTCAAAATGCCTTGGGATGTGGGACTTGGAGCCCTATAAAGCTGGAAAAATATAGACTCACGAAGAGAGGATGTTTATCTTGGTGATGGACCGGTCTACAATAACACTGCTGCT